>VYZQ01007652.1:14805-25649 GCA_013400655.1 Mystacornis crossleyi | reverse complement strand
GCTGGTTTGATTGCTTATTTGAGAAAGCTCCCTGTTTTACATTAAATTCTCCAAAACTATTTAAATATTGATTGAAATCTCTCAAATGGGTGCATAGTAATCCCATTCTTTTTTGTCTTCATTGGTTTCTAATGACACATTGTTTACAAAATCAAAAAGAGTAGTTTTAGCTCTATTTATTCCTTATATCTCTCTGCCAAAGGTGCACTCAGCTTGACTCTTTTTTGTTGCTGTCTCATGTTACAAGTCAGTGTTTTAAGGATTGGGATTTAAAAGGAAATAATATCCCATTGAAATTTCATTGCCTCAGAACATATGTTCAGATATTTCTAACAGCCTTCAAACTAAAGAAGAAAATGTCCTTAAAGGAGGCACATCTCTTCAAAGTGATCATCCTGAAACTACAGCTTGCCTCTGTTTTAGAGTAAGATGTTTATTTTATGTGCTTGTGGTCTCTTTGTTACCCATTTTGACCTCTGAAATGGTAATATATGAATCATTTACTATTGTATTTTTAGCTGTTACTACACCCACAAGACTTTTTATTATCAGCAAGAGTGGAGGTATTAAAGAGATTTGTGGGCCTCAGAAGGCTCAAAGCACAGTAGGGATGAAATTACAAAATTATATTGTTATAAAATATATTTCTAAAATTGTATACAAAGGCCCAGTGTTAATGAAAGTAATTGATAGCAAATACTGATTTCTTTTTACATCAGCAACAAAGCATTTTTTCTGATTAATAATGAGCCTCTTTTTAGTAACAATAGGAAAAAAAATGAGTCTCATGAATCATTTATGTGGCCTCATTCATTGCTATTATTACTTCTGCCATCAAATATTTTGGGAATTCAGCCCCTTTTTCTCTCTGTCTTTACGTCTTGTGTAATGGCCTTTCTTATGCTTTTCAGAAGGAAAATTGAACTTTCTTTTCCTTTAATGTACAGAAAAGTACCAGATCTTCCATTCTGATTCTGAATAAATGTTCCTGTTGCTGAGGCTTTTAGCTGTAGGAAGCCATAAAAGATGAATAATTGCTAAAGGAAAAACAAGGTAGGGGAAGTAAAACCCAATGTGCAGAAGGAATCAGTTTTCAAAAGGTCACCATCTTCAGCACAGGATTTGCCTAAATTGGACACTTCCATAATATTTTAGCTGTCAGTAATTCCACGATACTGAAAATACTCAGAATGTGCACTGAAAGTGGCATGCCCATGTAGTCAATTTAATTCCAAGTAACATTTCATAATACTTAAAGCAGGACAATGAGTGTCAATAGACTTGGATTATTTCATACTTTGGGATCTTTCAATGAAGTATCTTCTTTTACTCTAATTTTGGCAACGGTGCCCCTCACCTTCACGAATTTATGACCTAATGTGGAACTGTTGTTCCCACATTCAGGTTTTATTTCGGGTTTATACTTTCTTAGTGCCATTTTAAACCTTTATTTTATATACTTAGGTCTTCAAAAATTGTGTCCTCATAATCTAGAATCAACTGAGGTTATTGGATTTTTATTGATAAATACAGTAAAGAATATTAGGCAGCTAGAAAAGAGGCTTTTTTAAAATGAGCCATGCTGAGCTCAGTCCCCTACCTCAGAGTCCCAAAATGTAACACATGGTACAAAGATAACCTCTGTATAACTACTAATATGAAAACTAAGATTGGTTTAGTTTTGGTTCAGTTTTGGTGAGGTTACATTATGACAATTGCAACTTTTAAATTTTTTTAAATGTACATTAATTTGAAAATAAGTGTATGTTCATTGAAAAACACATGGTATAATCTCTCTACGCCTCAGCTTCTCCTTTTAGAGAATTTTTATGGCAGTTTTTAACATCCTTCTTATAATTTTGAGGGGTTTTTTTGATGAGTGGCGTTATATTCCCATCAAGTGGCATGCTGACAGTTCAGTTTTTGCATAAAATCTGTAACTGCAAAAACTAGATTCTACGTCTTCTCAAAAATAAAATGTGGCATCTTTCAAAAGAAATTAACTCCAGTGTTTTTCTTTATCATAATTTCTGAGTTAAATAGCTATTTTAAACATTAAGAGTTATCGCTTTTTCCTGATATGACTGATAATAACCAGAACCATTGTGCTTTCTTGTGTGCAATATGACAACGAAGTTGGAAGTTGTCTACTCTAAGCAGAGCCACACAGTACCCTAAGATACAGCCTCATTCTAAGTAAAAAATGCTGATGCAAATCGATGTTAGTCCATAAATCCCTCTGAATATATTAAGACAAAACCTTTAGCAGGCAATGAGGGAGCCAGACTGCTGGAGACCGCTTCTTACTTAGATAGGAATGAAGTAGAGGCAGAAAAGGGGTCTGTGCATGGGGGAAAAGAGGGAACTGAGTGCAGAGGCCCAGAGCGAGAAGAAATTTTTGTTCAGATCCTGAGACAGCATTTGCTGCTTCTCCTTTGCTCAGTTCTTCCATTAGAAACATGTTAACCACAAGATTATTAATAACCGAAAACACTAAGTGGAAGCTGATTTCAGATATAAGAGTGAACTCTCTACCTCAGTGTTTCTCTGATGTTTTTTTCTTGGAAACTATAGTAAAATATACACTTTTAATCTGTGATCTATTACTGAAGTGTTTTCCTTGTGGACTTACATGAAGGAATTAACGCATCTAGTAAATTACATTTTTTTTTCCTACATAATGTATGGTACGTGGTAAATCGCCTGTTTCATAGCAAAAGTATGACCTGAAATGGGCAAAAAATAATCCATGTGGATTAGAGGAGGAAATTATGTTAAGTCTAAAAAACTGCTGAAATGATGCAATTACTATTTCTTTCCTTCTCTTCTAAAGAGAACCTCTTCTGTTCTTTTAAAATATAATTGCAACAACTACATCTAGCATAGAAACTTAAAATACAGTTAACATACCTATTTATGTGTAAGGAAAAAAAAACCCAGCATATTGAAAAGTTTCATCAGTACAAAGTCTCATCATTTTTCAGTTCCTTCTGTTTAACTTTTTTGGTTTGTTTTCCTTTTTTTTATTCTTTCTTGGTCAGTTGTTTTTGCAGACTGGAGAGAATGTGTTAAGTTACTGGATTTTCATGTTCTGGAAAGCTTCCTTGCATCTCTATTCTAAAGCACAATTCCTGTTTCCAAGCAAGCAAGAAACAGAGAAAGAGATGACCTTTGAAGCTGCCATTTTGAAGGAAAAAAAAAAAAAAAACAAAACAAAAAACTCTTCAAAGGTTGTTAAGAGAGAAGCCAGAAACCTGGGATGGCGAAACAGAAGAAAATGAAAACCTTTAGTGCCACAGGGAGAAGTGTTTTGCCAAAAGATGATGGCAGCATATCCTCTACTGGGTTTGTGTGGCACTCTGGGCACAAGAAACAGCAGAAGGTCGTGCTGAGATTGCTTGTGATGCGGGATGACTCACTGGAGACAAGAAGAATGATTCTAAAGCAACAGATTCCAGCATTTTAATCTTCCCACCAGTCTCCCAGAGACTCTTGTTGCCCTCAGCACTGCGTGGAAATGCAGGTTTCTCTGGGGTTCTAATTTCCTTTTCCAAAACAGGCCCTCGCGGCAGCTCAGCAGTGAGATGTTAAGAATTTAGAGAACAAGATGTAAATTGCCTGGAAGAGATCTGCAAGAGAGATGAAATGACCGCAGGTGCAGGGGACAGAATGTGCCTGGACAGATGGGACACCCCTGACAGGCTGCAGCATCCCACACATGGCCCCAGATCAATATTCTAGGACAGGGAAACCACCCCAGGACTGGGTAGAAAAAAGCAAGGCTCTGGGAAGGGAAAGGAAAACACTTCTTCAGACAGGTATTCTCAAACTGCCAAGACTTAAAATAGCAATCCTATAAACCTGAGCAAGGATGATCCCATATTATTAAGGTCAGATGGAAAAGCAAAAACCCCTATTAGGAATGATAAGAGACAGCCAAAGTGAATAGCATTGGAAAGATAACAGAAGCAAAAAGCCAATATCCCAGCCACCTAGACTTCCCCAGCACAGACTGGGGCTGGACCTGATAGTAGTTAACCACAGATTTGTTGTATTTCTTCCTGGGAGTCTTTCTGCAGAAAGAAAACCCTGAAGCCCACACAACCCTCAGTGCTCTTACAGCTCTCCCAAAGTGCACAGCCAGGTTATTTTGAAGTGTTCACTTTGTCCTTTTGGAGCTGCTGCCTGAGCTGTGAGACTCTGCCACATGTGAAGAACCACAAGAATTAATTCTGGTTGCATTGGCCACCTGCCTAGGGATACTTGAAGCTACTGTTATTCAAAACATATGTTCTATGCTGTGCCTGAGTCACCAAATTTAAATTTGCATTTCATTGATATGAGGTTTTGTTTTCTCTGGCTTTGAGATAGTTGGTACATTTTCTCACGGGACAGAGGTCTCCAGGACAGCATAAGGGACACTTCCAGAGGGTTTTGAGTAGAAAAATGTATTTCCCTTTGATGTAGAAGCAATTAAACCAGAGAAGTTAGAAATCATACTAGAGAGTCTAAACATCTAATGATTCAAACTACCATTGTTTTATCCTTAAATGACAACATGAAAAGTAATTAAAAAGAAAAAAAACAAAACCAAAACAAAAACAAACCCCAAAAATACAACCTGCACACCAAGAAAGGAATGTTAAAATGATTGTTAACTGCTGAGCAAACTGAACTCCTTATGTGAGTATTCTCTGTTCCTAACAGTGTTTTACACTTTCATCCAACATCTCATAAAAACATTTGAGTGTGTCCCCTCAAAATAAATCTAGCAGCTAAGAAATGCTATTGATTCACAGTTGTGAAAGATGTATAAATAAAGATGTCTTACAGGTAAAAGAGACATCTGTTCACTCTACAATAATACAATTCTCTTTATGGAGTACTCCCACAGCTTTTAAGCACTGCTCAGTAGTGTAAGGATAAGACCGAATGTGCATCAAGGAGTTTGACAGGTGGAATTCAATACCTAAAGGTCGTATTCAGCCATGAGTTTCCAATACATGGAGGAATTGCAATGAGGTCTCTAATCTTTGCAAGCTGAGTGTCACAGCTTTACACTTGACCCTACCTAAAAGCACGAGCTGGTTTCAGGTGAAGGTGTGATTATGTTCTGAATTTAGGATATGAGTTACGTCCACAGAATTTGCCCTAAGTTTAAAGTCACAAGTAGTAGCAGGTCCAGGAGAGGCATCTTAATCTGGACATTCCTGACAACTTCAGCATCCCGGTCCTCTCCCTCCAGCTCTGCCCAGTAGGAGAATGCAGGACAGGGCACACTGCTTCCCTTCCAGGGAAGCTGAATCTGGACTGAAATAAATAGTTTCTGTTACAGACAAAAAATTAAGGTTAAGAGCAAAAGGTACAATTGCAAGTATGACTAAGCAGGTAGATTTATGCTAAAGAAAGACCTCAGAATAAGGAGGGTTGGGGCTTAGAAAGAATTAAGGAACAGCTGAGTGCTCCAAAAATACAGTATTAACAATCTCTAGCAGCAGCAGTATTCGTGTGCCAGAAACTCAGCTTTCTGTTATAGGACCCAGTTGCTATAGAAACTTCCAACTGGGAGCTAAATAAAGTAATTTCTATGCTAGTGTTGGTGTCTGTAACTTCAGCACCTGATGCTAACCAAATTGTGCTCAATAAACAAATTTAAACTCTAAAAGCCTGCAATGAGTTCTCAGTGTTTTCTATACAACTGATTAATCCCAATTGATCTTGGCTTAGAACTCAAGAGCATGAGAAATCATAGAAACAGACAAAAGACTGGACAAATATGCCTCTCCCTTGATTTGTTTCTTACCTTATTTCCTCCTTCTCCTACACACCTCTTTCTCCTGTCTTAGTTATTTTTTATTTTGAAATTACCTTTTTCATGGCTAACCTCATAGTTGAGCCTGGCATCTCTGATCCTCTTTTGGCAAATTAATTTTGCATTAATCTCTGCTTGCTCTTGCATCCCTTTCATATTTCATTAAACATTTGCTTCAGGTTAAAAAATTGAGAAGTAATGTTAACAGCTGAGTGCAAATTCTTCTTTCTAGATCTCCAGTGCAGGGTCTCAGGGATGAGACACAAGGGATAAGTTTGCAATAGCCTGCACAAGCAGCTCCAACCATGGGAACGTTAAGAAATGCTCGTCTTCCAGGGAACACGGACATAGATAAATCTGGTGAATCTGGATTCCAGGACATCTAGGGTTAGAAATATCTTCTCTTTAGAAGGGAGGAATTGTTACTGTCATTACTGTAGCACTTTCCTGTGCTGACTAGGAAACAAGAGATCACCCCAAGCATTTCAATATGCAGACTCTATTTCTGCAAGACATTAAATAGAAGTACAGTTTATTAGAAAAAATAACACCAGTGCCATGAGTAGTCATGTAGAACAGATTTAAAACTTTTTGAAATTTCTTTCTTATTGTTACAGAAGCTGTTTGAGTATTTCTGCAACATCTGGCAAGATGGCAAGAGTTGAAGCTACAAATGTCACAGAGCAACAGCAGCGACTGCCCCCCGGTTTGACAAATTGGCCCTTCCTTTATGTTCTAAGTGCCCAAAGCATATGAAGGAATGGACTAAACACCACGGATAAGTGGCATTTCTGGGGCAAGAAAGCAGAAGAAGAATGCAGCAGTGGTGGGAGGCAGAGGTTTTCATCAATCCCAGCAAAGGTGAGCAGCAACAGACATTGCCTTATCCCTTAGAGAGGAGCTGGGGACACTGAGTGGAAAAAGTGTGTAGGACCTGAGGGTCACTCACTCTAACTTAGCATGCAGGGTGAGACCCAAGGGGGGAGATGTGAGCAGGAATAGCTCAGCAATGGCTGGAGGAGAAGGGCAGGTGGTAGAGCTGCTTGGAAGAGCCCAGGGTTGGCACTACACCGAGCCTGGCAGCCACCAGCGTCTGCTGGAACAAGAGCAGCAGTGGCTGCTGGCACAGGGCTGTCCAAGGCCTCAGGGACAGGCTGAAGTGAGGGCAGGCCTTGGACAAGCTTTGACAGGGGAAGCTCTGGTAAACCAGATCTTGCAGCGTCTTTCTGACACGTGGTGGGTTGCTGGGCTTGGGCAGAGGGTGGCAGGCAGCCGGGGCCCCTGTGCCAGGCGGCCGGTGACACACGGATCCCTCGCGGGCTTTGGCAGGCGGCACAGGCAGCTGGTGAGCACGAGCCGCCCAAAGGCTCCCAGACAGCAGCAGGAGGCAGCCAGGCTGCCAGCCAAGTCTGGAGATAGTGGGCTCCTGGCCCTGACAGGAGAACAAAGTCTGGCTGGTAGAGATACTCGAAGGACCACAGCAACTTGCTTGGGAAGAATTGGACAGTAAAGTAGAGAAAGTCTATCAGTGTCCATATCAGGTGTCTATCAGAAAGTCTATCAGTGTCCAAACCAAGACCTTATGTCTGAGGTCAAAGTCTTGGACACAAACATGGTGAATTAGGTTAGACTTTGAAAGCTTTTGGGTTTTTTTTTTTTTTTTTTTTCCTGTCCAAGTCAGTGTGATGATACCTTAATATAAAACTAGCTGGGACTTTGGAGGAAGAGCTACACTGTTCGTATCTTGTCAGAAGCAATGTGTGTGGGATGTATAAGCATCCCAAATATACATATATCTGTATCTGTGCATGTATATATGCATATATATGTAATCCCCTGCTCAATTAATCAGGAAAATGGCTGCTCAGAACAGAGCCGAGTCCTGCTGCTCACACCACATCCAGGCACTAAAGAGATCACTCCGAAGTAAATATGATCCAGCAAGACACTTGCTTGACACAAAAGTTGTGTTTGCAACCCTGCAGGCTTCAGGAGAACCTACCCACAAGCTGAAATGTTCACATATGCTCGAATGCTGTGTGGAATAAGAATGAGCTGAAATTCACACATTAAATTAGACCACTCTTAACTGCTGCCACATGTAGGAGATGCTTCCAAGCCTTTAGATGACAAAGGAGGCTGTGAGGAGAAGACAGGGAAGTATCATTAACTATTTACTTCCTCTAAAAAGGGACTCGCCTTGGGAGAAATGAGGAAGACAGGATGGTGAGGATGCTAAGATGGGGAGGCCAGACTTTCTAGGCATGGAAATATATGTTATTAACAATGAGAAACAGGCATCTGTGGAGGGAGGATCACAGCACGAAACTATGAGGGGTGATCTGGAATGCCCCTTTCACTGAGGGTTCTTTTGGAGCCTGGGGATTTTTAGCCCCATACTCTGAGCATGCAAAAATACATACAATTCAACCCTCTTCTTTGGTGAAACAGAGATAGATTTTCTTAGTTCTAAAGGGTAAATGAGAGGAAAATGGAGAAGACTTGTATTTTTTTTTTTTTCTGATTGAACTGTAAGGAAGACATACTTGAGTCTTTAAGAAGCTTTTGAGAGTCTTGCTTTCGATGAACCGTGATTTTAAAAATTTTCTTCATTTCAAGAACTGACAATTCTGATGTCTGTTATTCTTTATAGTGTCGATTCTGTTTGCACAAGTTTATGGAAGACTTGAAAGGATATTTAAGCATGATACAGATGCAAAGCTTTTTCATAGAAGTGTTGCTTTTTACCTTGCTATTTCAAGATCGAGTCCTTGTGCGATCTACATACACAGTGAGTCACAGCAGAACTTCCACACTGTTTTGTTGTCTTTGCTATATGCTTTGCAAATAAGCCAAAAGGGCCACACTTCAGTGCCTTTCCAGACTGGAAAGCTAAGTTTGTAACTCCTTTGCCTTGATTCTGTTCTCTCCCTTTTTGTCCTTTGTTGCCTCAGTCTCTCCAGTCACCATTAAGTCCTTCAGTGAGTGGGGAACGGCGTTGTATGTTACTTCTTTACAAAAGTTTCAGGGAAATTTTTCCTGCTTTTTTTCTTTGTCACTTATTTCTTCTTCATAATACTATTTCATGTTACCTGAGAGCTGCTGTAGAGAATAGGTATTTTAATTTGCATTCCTGACACATAAGTTCTTCCACTAAAAGTGTTTGTGCTGCAGAGCATCATAGACTTCCCTGTGATGAATCTCCCTTCTGGCAGGATCCAAGCTTCCAAATGCTCACAAAACCAGAAAGCTGCAAGCTGGTGTCTTCCCTTCCATCGATCTCAGGAACCATGCCAAGCCTTCAGGTCTTTTTCTGGTGAAGTTACAAGGAGAGACAGAACCATTTCACTTCCAAAGTTCCTGCTCAGGCTGTGTGCAATGAGTTTCGTTCAAGGAGATCCCTATGTTTGCAGAGATTGACTGACTTTGGTGAGTTCCTGATAAAGCTAAAAGGACTTTGCTTGGAGAATTCTTTTCATGAAGAAATGGCCAGAGACACTTCTTAGTGTAGCATTTTAGCCAATATGAGAGTTTATTTAGAAATGGAAGAAATCCTAATAATCACTATTTGCCTAGACGTTGTAAAAAGAGGCAGGCCATGCTGGTGACTCACACAATTTGTTCTTGTCTCTAATTTCTCCAAGTTTCACGAAGGTGTCTCTTACTGTTCTTTGTTACAAATCTAAACAAAGTGACTAAAAAAGAAATTGTGTGATAAAATAAACTATGGCCTAAAACTTGCTAGGATATACATGCCTACTTAATTTTATATGCACTAAGGGTCCTTGCAATGATTACTTACAGTATATTAACTTTAACATGTGCATGACTGTTCCTATGATCAATGAAGAACAGGTCATCTTTCAATACACAGGAAGCTTAATGAGGGATGAAAATTTAAAATCCCAGATTACTCTCAAACATGGGAGTTCAGAATATGTATCTAAGGGTCTTCAGGTTATCAATACTATTTTTTTATGTAAATTTCAGCAGAAAATTCTGGCTAACCATTTGAATATATTGGCTTACTCAGTGTTACTGTATGCAATAATCTGGTGTGCCTGAGCATATTTTATTTTAGAGAAGTGATTGACTTTTATAAGGAGAAAAAGGTATTTTGAGGACATACAATCTATTTATAAAACAAGGTTCAGATTTTTAAGTGGGAAGAGGGAAGGAAATTACTAAATGCTTCTGGAAAGAATTTTCTCTGGTTCTCATCTTACATAATTTTTTGTTATTTTTGCATCTCAACCTTTGAAGGAAAGAAAAAAAGAGAAGACCTAGAGGAACATTATCAACTTCCTGTCTGTTCATGAAAGAAACACCACTTCTTTGTTCATTTCTTTTATAAATTCGACCAAGTATTACTTTTCTTCTTTTTAAATCCTGCATTCCATTTAATTTGAAAGAAACTTTTAACAGCATCTGAAAAAATTATTGTGAGAAAATATTTTCATACCGAGAACTTTGTAAACACTTTATGCCTCTAAGGGCCAAACTGAGCTGATACTTTCCATTCCTCACATGCCTGGGATGAGATGACTGGCAGCAGCTGTCGAAGTGGGACAGGGTTGTATCAGAGTCTGCTGCCCTGAGAGCTGCCAGGTTTCACCTGCTTCCTGGGATGCAGGAGGGTCCCATAGCTCTGCGTGTTCGGAGTGGATTGGCAGCTGGCTGGGTCAGGAACCCTGGAAGTGGAAGGAGGTGAGATTGTCTTGGTTTGTTTTCTTGAGTTATGTTATTAATGAGCTATCTTATTTTTCCTTTCCTGATGAGGTGAACTTGTAGCCAATAACTTTGATTTTTAAAAAGGTTCATGAATATATTCCCTATGGAAAGGGAGAGTTTGGGGTTTTTCCTTCAATTATTCATGACTGGGATTTTTGTGGACTTTTTTACTATAAGGTAAAATGCCTGCTCAACTATTTCCTTCTTGACTTCTGTTTTGACAGACTTCTATTCTTCTGTTTTGACAGACTGGTAAATCTCTGCACACCCATTCGCTTTTCTCCTGCATTTTGATGGTATA
>VYZQ01007650.1:99986-122075 GCA_013400655.1 Mystacornis crossleyi | reverse complement strand
AGCCGCGCCGGGCCCAGCCCGGCTCGGTCCGGCGGTGCCGGTGCCGCCGGCGGGGGCAGCGCTTTGTGCGCCGGCGGGCGGTACCCGGGGCGGGGGGATGGCGGCGGTGCGGGGAAGGGCACAATGGTCCCGGCTGGAACGCATCCTGCCCATCCCGGGTGAGATGGACGCCGTCCCGGGAGGCGCAGGCTGGCGGCTCGCTGCCGGGAGGAGGGCAGCTGGGCTCCCCGCCGAGTGCGAGGGGAGGGCGGATGGATGGATGCATAGACGGATGGGCAAAAAGTGGGAGAGCGGTTTAAAACAAAAAGAAAGAAAGAAAGAAGGAAAGCCCGTTTCGGAAGAGCCGGGCTGTACCTGGGTGCACGGCTTGCGAGTGCAAAATGGAGAAGAGCAAACCCTATTGATCTGAAAGGCAACCAAATGGAATGCTGTTGTGCCTGGATTTTGTTCAGAGGATGCTGATGGATATATTAAGGTGTTAGCCTAATGTGTCGGCATCTAAATAAATAACCACGCTGATTATCCTCTTAGAGCTTTTAATACACTGTCTTCTGATAGAAATTTTTGTGTTGAGATTGTTACCTGTGTGATGCCTTACTTGTATGTTCTTCCCCTCTAGTATTTTTCCTTCTTTGAATCTTCATATTTCCTCATTGATTAGGCAGAGAGCAGGTATGGTATGAGAAAGGAAAGTGTCAGAGTTTCCAGTAATCTTGCTGCTCATTCTTCAAAGCAGTAATAATCTCATTAGCTCATCATGTTATCTTACTCATTAATTTCAAGTCCAAAATAAACTTCATGCTCTTTCCCCTTCTCCTGCTCTAAGGGAAATAGGCTGCAGTCCAAGATGGCATGTTTGCTGTCAGTGAATTGTTGATGTGACAAGCGTGTTTGGGAGCAGAGTGGTAAAGCTCTCCACTTGTGTTGGCACTGTTTATTTTGTGGTGACGCTCTTCACCTGAGACTCTACTTGACCCACAGGTCGTTTGGGTGAAGTTCAACGTAACCTCAGATATATGTTCTTTTTTTTTTTTTTTTTTTAAGTTTGATTCTACAAGCGGTAGGACTCCTACATTTTCCATTCATTTTCCTGCAAGACTGCAGCTGTGTAGGAGATGATGAAGTTAAATGGAGTTGGAGTTGAGCACTGGGCTGTTACAGAGCTCCTTGTACTGTGAACAGTTCTGACCCTTGGATTTTAAACATAAATGTTCTAATGTTTTCCGTAACTTTCACAGGAGCCTTGGCTTTTGGTTTCCTTCTGTGTACTCTTCCCTTTCTTTTTTCTTTTGGTTTCCTTCTGTGTCTTCTTCCCTTTCACATCTATTGTTGCTGAGCCTTCATGACTAAAATTATGCTCCTTACTTTCAGTATCTTTTTCAGCCTTTTTTAAGAGCCGTTTCATGTACTCTTAAGAAAGTCTTATTATGTCTTTCTCACCTAATTCCCACTTTCACCTCTCCACCCTTATACACACAGTTAATTGGAGAAAGCAGGACAGAGAACAGTTGGTCTCCAAATATAGCTGGAATTCAACAAGCACAGGAAAAACACCTGACCAGATTTTCCCTGCTGAGCACGATTAAAATGGCAGGACCACTTACCAAAACTTTGTAGTGCAGTTTAACAGTGCAGTGCAGATAGCTCTGCTGAGAGTGCTCAGGTTGTGCCTGACAAGGGCTGAAATCAGAATGGGCTTTAGTTGAGGTAATGTTGGACAGAAAAAAAGAATGTCATTTCCTCTTCCCCTTGTGGTTTCTTTTATCTCTGAAGAGGTGCACGGACAAACCAGACAAAATTCCACTTAAAATTACAGGGAACTCTACTAGCACAAAGTATATGTTCTTTTCCCAGCCAGAGCTAAAGCTTTCTGCTCTGTGCTAATCTTCTTACAAAATGAAATTATTGCATAGTCCTGTGCTAGCTTCCTTTTTTTCCCCCCTTTCTGCCTCTGTTAGCAGAAAGATGCATTGTTTTCGAATCCTAAATGGTGTTTTGTTTATTTACAAAACTGTTACAGAATAATTGGATTTGAGGCTTACATTTTGTGGGGAATCAGTGTGAATAAAGTATTGCTGTTAACTGTAATGAGTTCACCTATTCTAAATTTATGATGGCCATAAATTTTGGGAGGCTGCTTCTACACTCTACACAAATTAAAAAGGAAAAAAAAAACAAACCCAAGAAAGGTTGCATTCATTCTTGCTGCTTTGGCTTATGAGAACATAATTCTCCATAGGAATGGCCAAGGTACTGATGAAGAAACTTAATTATCATCTGCAGTGGCTAAAAACATCCTGTTCTTTCAGTGGGTTTTTTTCGTGTTCGCACTGAGTTAGTGCATGCGTAGCCTGGTTATAGTCGGTGCCTGAACAAAGACCAGGTGACTTGGCAATTGGTACCTGGCGTGCTGGGAGATAAAGAACAAAAGAAATTACAAAACCCAAAGAGAACCTAAGGTTTCATTGTTTCTCAGGCTGTTCTACTACCTTCTGGTGCAGAGCCATCAGTAATAAGTATTTTCTGTCTACGCTTGCATTCCACGTTAGGGCCAGGGAGTTTTTGCTTGTGGGTAGCTCTTAACAAGTGACCGGTAACTTTTTTTTTTTTTTTTTAACCAAAACCAAAAGGAAGGGAATAGAGAGATATAGAAGGCATTATCCAAATTTCTTCCTTACCCATGATATTAACCAAGATAAAATAAGAAAAAGGAACACTAATCCCCAGGCCTTTGCTTCGTGCTTGATGAAGATAGTCTTAAATGTGTTGCATGAAAATCAGTTTGCCATCTGATGCATGATCCTGGTAGGATTCCAGGCGTGAGTCAGCACGTAGATTGGGGACTGATTATCGCTAGGACACAGGCACCTGTAGGCAAAATCAAGATAATCTAGGAAGTGTTTTAATTTGCCGATGTACCCAACTTAGTTTATTAATTACAGAGGTCCAAATTTCAAATGGTTAAAAAGGGCGCGAATCCTTGCTTACAGATTTTTGTTGATGCTTCCAAAATCAGTATAGACTTATGATTTACCTGTAACATTTCCTTGTGCCTGTGAGTTTGGACACATTTAGGAGTATGCAAGACATGACAATGATGAGATGAACACTTAGGGGTGTTACACACAAGTCAAAGCAAAGATGAAAGAAATGTCTGTCTTTTTTTTAAAGACCAATCTACAACTACTGCCTTTGGATTCAGTCCTTTGCAGCAGCTCCTCCTTCTGCTGTGCATGTACCTGTAGCTGTCTGAACAGTGTAACTGTGCTGGATGGGACATTTGTCTTGGGAAGCAGGAGACTTGGGTTCTTGTCCTTGTCCAAATGAGTATTCAGTGTTATAAGAAGGAACTGAGTGCCACAGGAGCTGGGTTTTTTTTGCATGTAAACCCAAGTAAAACCCAAATAGTTTTAGGAGGACAGTGCAGTGACCAAGGAAGTGCTGGGTGGAAATTATGAAAAAGCTTTCCTGGCCTTTTCCCTGGAAGGTATCAAAACAATGCACAGCTCAGGCTACAAGGAGATACTTCCCACTGGGCTGATGGGCAGAGGAGACGATCAGAGTGTCCTCTTGTTTCCTGCCTCTTTTGTGAGGGGGTCGTCTTGGCACCTTGAACTTTCTAAAGCTGTTGATCTCTATGAGGCAAACCTGAGGAAAGCAAGAATTGGTAGTGCATCTCCTTGCTGTCGGTAAAATAGCCCAGTTGCTCCTGTTGCTTTTTTCTATATTTTTTTTTTTTTAATTCTTTTCCCCCCCCCCCCCCCTTGCCCTTGTGGCTGTTCTAAGGCATACGACTTTAGGCAGAGCAAGCATGTAATTTTGGGCTCATGCCTCCCCTGGGAACTGGGGAACTTGGGACCTGGGCTCTGTGAGGCTTGCTGCTGCAATGCTGCATTTTTTGTGCACCCATAGGTGCCAGTTCCTCTGTAGAGAGCCAGGATGAAATAAAGAGAACGAGCTTTCTGTTCCCTCTTGGATGAGGAATGAAAGGTGGTGTGCTGACTAGTCTTAATACTGTCATTTATCTCGCAGTAGTATCAATAATGTGGTGTTTGCTTTCCAAACAGAAGATCTGGTTCATATCCGAAAGAGTTTAAAGATCGTTTGAAGCTTGGTGTAGTGGAAATGTAGTTTTCTCTGCCAAATCGCCTTCGCCCTGGATTGCAACCTTGTTGCCTAATTGTGCCATTACTCCTGGAGTTTGGGACTGCTCAGAGAAAAAAAAAAAAAAGCTTATCCTTGAAGTAAGTGTTGATTTCCCTGTATTTTATGAGAAAGAAGAGGCATATAGATTCCTTATACGTTTGGACTGAAATAGTAGTAGTTTTCCATACCAATGAGGTGGATCCAAGTGTATTGCAGAACATTTAGAATTCAACAGCTCCTGTGTATTCAGGGGAAAAAAATAACTGTTTAAACTGCTACAATGTTACGCATCAATGCTAAGTGTTATTTAATGGTCAGGCGTAAGCAGTATGACATCGGACTCTTTCTGTGTGTAGCAGACTTTCTCATTTGTTGTAAATGAAATGAGATTTCAGTGACATTTTTAGTTCCTTTCTTTCTCCTCTTGTTGTTCTTGTGTGTTAGCGTTGCTTAGGTAATTATAGTGTGCTTGCGAGAAGCCCTGACAGCCTAAACTGAGTTCTTTGTAAAAAATGTGGTGTTTCCCTTAATTAAGAGAGACTAGAAACAGCACCTGAATCTATTAATTAAATAGTCAAAGTTGATCTCTATTTAGGATATATTAACAAGCAAAACAAAATACATTTCTGACTAAAATGTTGCCCAGAGTAAATGAGCAACTGTGAGGCACTTTTTTTTTTTTTTTTTTTGTGAAGAGAAATAATGTATTGGTGCTGCAACTGTCACACATGCAGAGTCATGCAAAATTCATGTGAGATAGTTCCCAGTTCTATGGTACTGAGAACAATAGCCACTATTTCTTCTTCAAAGCTCTTCAGCGATGTTAAATAATCCTTGTGACAACCCTATGAAGTGAGTATTGTAGTAATTTTGTATGGATGGCAAAACAATTAATCAGCATTGTCTCCAGCCGTACTGAGAAAGTGGGATTTGCAGCGTGCCCGGGGTTTGGCCTGCTGCTGGAACTCCTGCCTGTGTGAGCAAGGGCTGGGTGAGCCTGTCCTGCTGCCTCTTCTTCTGTCTCTATCTGTGCTGATGAAAACATTCTGCAGGTGCTGTGGCCATCAGCATGAAGGTGTGTAGGTCAAGCTGGAACCTACATGTCCTGATAAAGGATGCATTTAGCTCATTCTAAATTATTCTGACCATGTCACTGGCATCACTTTTTGGAGGAGAGATGTGTGGAGCTGTTGGCTGTGCTGGGATCCGGAATGTCCATCTGAATGTGAAAGTTGGGTTGCTCAGACTGACTCCAGAGCACAACTTTACTCATTCATGGGATGAGATCCAGGTCAGACGCGTCCCACTGGGGCCTTGCCAGCCTGGGCTTGCTTAGTTTGACTTGAGGGTGGTCTCCTAATGCCCTGTGATCTGAAAAGGATGCAGATCCCACTCTTCCCTCTGCCAGCTGAAGGAGGCCTGGATAACCAGGACATAAGTTCCTGTTTGGGTCAGACTGGTGTTGCAGCTTTCCTGTGCAGCCTGGCTTTGGCTGCTGACATACTTGTGTCTCCTCTTCTCCTCCACCAGCTCTGCCTGCTGCCCTTCCAGGAGTTATAAATGCCACAGCAGATGGCTTGGGGAGGCAGTGTCTGTAATTACTGCTGCAAGATTTGCCAAAGCTTGACTCTGCACAAAGAACGCTTTTTTCTTCCCCTGGAGATTCAAAGCTGTTGGTACTTCAAATGCAGATTTGGTCTTTTCAGGGGAACGCGATGGAGGAAATGTGTGATTTACATCCTGGTTCAAAAGCAGCCTGTCTTTCCTCTTGACATAATTCATATCATGCTTTAGTGTTACCAGTTTTCAGTCTTCTCTTGCTAGGTCAACTTTCATGTTCCTGATAGTGATATAAGCTAGACTGCTTATGGACCCAAGTTTTGATAACAGCTGACACACTGCTAAATAACACAACCATAACCAGTTTATTTGATAAAGGTATTTATTTGATTAACCTTCCAGCAGGTTTCAATGGGAATGTTGTTCTGCCATGTGAGCAGAGATGTGAAGCTCTAAGTTTGACACATCTTTAATGCCTAATGCAAGAGCTCATCTCCCAGTTGCAGCTGTGATTGATTGACCCAAGGTTATGCTGCACAGTGTCTTCTTTTCTGTGGGCCCCTTGCTCCAATACCTTTCTGAAGTCTTGATCTCCTTACCAGCGTGTCTGAGCTGAATTTTTTCCTTTTGCATCTCTTTGATGCTGATGGCCCTTGAGTTATTAACCATGTAGCCAGCCAGGTTTGAATTATAAGAGGACTGAAGCCAAAGGGAAAGAAAGGTTTTCATTTCCTGAGGTCAGTGAAGAGACTGTGACCCAAATCACCCCCTGAGCAGTGTTTTTTCCTTCTGGTGGTCACAGCAGAGGTGATGCCTCTGGTTCCTCAGACAGCTTCCTGAGGTTAGTCATGTTACAGAGGGTTGGAGCCCCTCTCTTCCGAAGTAGCACAGCAGTCTTCTCTCGTTTGAAGGATTTTAATTTTTTTTTTTAAATTTGCTTTGCTTGTAAAGTACATTTGACTAAAAGTATAAGTAGCAATGAGACTTTGGGCCAGATTGCAGATTGTTATTGATCTCCATTTCCGGTGAAATATCTTCACTGGGATAATGGCATTGAGGTGGCTTTTGGACTTTTGTGTTTTGAGGGTTTTATCATGTCTTTTGCTTTCTTGGCCACCCCATGGCAGGGGGACAGAGATTTTTTTTGCAGTCTCTGCTCATAACTAACTCGTCTGAAACTTGTAAGTGGTTTTCATGTTGAATTTGCCTGTGGTATTGCTCTTATTTGTGGAGAGGACAACTACTTGAAAACAGATGTATTTCATATTTAGCTAGCACTGTGGCAAGGGTGTTGTTCATATGATGTTTTAGGAGTTGAGATGGCTTAATCTGAAATAGGATGTACTTTGAGTAACTCAGTTTGCTTTTTATTGTCTCAAGTTGTTTCTGTCGATGGAAGTTGAACTGGCTGGCTTAGCACTCCAGCTGCATTTTTCCCCAGTGTCTTCTGTGATGGTACAAGACCTATTGGTTCCAAACACTGCTGGATTCATTTCAAGCTTTCCTGCCCAAATATTCATTAGAAAACACTCAGCGAGCCCTCTCCCTCTGCCTGCTCTGAAAAGACTGAGTTTGCTTTTGCCTGGCAGCAGTGGTGCCTTAAGCTGAACTTAGAAGGAGGCAGCAGCAGAGAAGTGCCTTGGCTGCAGATCACTGGGATGTTAGGCAGCAGCAGCAGCAGGATCACAGTGTGCTTGCACTGGTCCTCTGCTCTTCTGGCCATCCTTTGCTCTCTACTGCCACAGATGCGTCGTGAGATGGGGCAGACCTTGGCTCTGACCTGGTACAGACGTGCTTGTTTGCTGCCTGGGTCCTGCTCAGCCCCTAGAAAAGGCATTTAGGCTTGCCTTTGAAAACTGTGGTTAGAAATGGCATTGCTTCATCTTGCTCCTTGCAGCTGGGGCTGTGGCTGTGAACTGAGGACCATAACTTATGGGAAAGGTTTTTGGAGCATGTAGTCTAAGAATGAAGACATGTCCATTAAATTTGTCTGTTTATGGTGTTAAATGTATACTGCTGGCAAGAGTGCAGCTGTGCTTATACCAAAGCCCTCTTGATGGTACTTCTTTGTTTGTTTTAACTTCGAAGCTTTTGCCAACAACTTTCCAATAATGAAAAGTTTAATTTTTGTCTGTGTACTGTAGGTTTTTTGTGGTGTATTCCAGTGCACTGCTGGAGTGGTGTGTCGGCTTTTCAGAAGCAATATCATGCTGGAGAACAAGAACTGACCCAAGAGGTGGTGATGAGTCTTGTGGTGTTCACAGCATCAGCTCAGTTATACTTCACAGTAAAAACAAGGTAGACTGTTCATCTTTGAAATAACAGAACGTGCTTTATGCAACCCACTATGAGCCTTACCTCCTTCAGGTAATGAGCCTCTACAGCAAAAGAAAGTAGTATAATCCTGTCTTATATTTCTTTTTTCTTGCACTGTTTGTATTTCATTGAATTTTTAATGTCCTAAACCTTAAACACTTTCTACAAGTGCAGTCATCTCAATGTTTGTCAAGCACCCAAATGGGAGATCTGATCTGGAAGCTGACCCTTTGGTTTTCTCTCAAGGCTTTAGGGGTGGAAAGGCTGTACTTTACATCCATCTACACTAACTCTTCCATCACCAATTCTAAACCTGTCTTGCTGGATCCCAGAGGAAGCTATGAACTGCTGTGAAGGGTTATCTGTGGGTAATTTGGCTTACTGGGCCTGAGAGAGGAGGAGGATGTGTTTTTGTACGAGAGAAGTCAGCAGAAGCTTTGCTGCACTTGGCGTTGCATTTGAAATGAACACTGGCTGCTCTTCACACCACTGCTGCTGTGAAGGAAGGGACATCCTTCGAGAACATGATTGGGTTGATACTGGCAGAGAGAAGACTTCCTTCTCAGTGAAAGCAAGTCCAAAAGAATGTGGTTTCCGATTGGTTTAACAGGCATTTCCTCAGCTGATTTATTTTAATAAAATTCTGCCTAGATGGCTTTTTTAATTGAATATTTTAGCAAACTGAAAGCAGGCGTTTTACTGTCTCTCTTTAATTTGTGCTGATACGTGGTTTAGCATAATTATTTTTTAATGCCCTTTTTTAAAGTGTAGTGCCCTCATCCTCCTGACCCTCTTCCTTCAAGAAGTGGATTTAATTTGCAGAGAAATGTCTGTTTTATCGCTGCCCTGTGGCAGGGAGGTATATGGGATGGGTGGGCTTGGTAAAAAAAAATTTCTGGCTTTTAAAGTGATGGGTTCAGGCCAAAAAGCATTAAGAATGGTCTGAAGCATACTGTGGCGTTTGTAAGCTGCCTTTCTGAACCTCATGAATTTAGTTCTAAATATGAACCTTGCAGCATTGCACAGATGCCTTGGTTTTACTGGGTGACCTAAAATAACCAGCTTAGAGTTTTTCTACTTTTTTTCCCCCTCCCCATTCCTCTCACAGGCCTGTCCTTTCTTGTTGGCCAGCATTAACTGTCCTGGATCCCTAAAGAGGAAACAGAGTCGTGTTCTTCTGTTTTTAGGTTTCTGCCTGATCCAGTGTGGGGAACGGTGGAATACTCCTGGGTAGGAGCATTTTGTCACTGAGCAGATAAAACTGGCTGCTTACCTCCTGTCTGGTTGGCTCCTTGCTCTTCCCCAGTGCAGCAGGAGTACCAACACTGGGGAAAAAATGTTGGCACCATCATGCATAGTGGAATTGCAGTTTAGTCCAGAACAGGGGAGTCTGCTGGTGCTCTTGAACCCTCCCTTTGAATAAGAATAATCAGAACAGCCTCCACTTTTAGTGATACCATTGCCTACATTCATTTGTGCCTCTGTATTTACTCTGGGGGCTTTTCTTTAATGCTATTCATTAACGCAGTAAGGCTGGCAAAATTTCTAAAGGAAAAAAAGCTCTAGGCTTCCTTGTATTCCTATCAAATACCTGTTTTGATAATAACCAAAAATGTAGTGCTTCCACTTAGCAGTTTGAAACCTGAATGTGAGTCAGTGTTAGGTGATAGCAAAAAAAAAACCCCAAGAACCCCAAACCCTTCCTTCCTGTGACTCCAAAAGAAAAAAAAATCAAGCACCCTAGATGAGGGTGCACACACACCTGCAAAATGGTTCTCCTTGGCTGCAGAATGCAGCTGAAGGCACCTTTTCCTGTGGACCAAGGTGTAAGAAAAAGGAGTGGAAAAAAAATTCACAGGGATCTCTAGAAAACATTAATAAAGGGAAGGTTTAAAGAATCAAGATGGTTCTACATAGAGAGCACCTGAAAACCTGCTGCAGGAGCAGAAGGGAGTGAACTGCTGTCTGTGCCTGCTGTGGAGAGGACAAGAAGGTAGGGATCTAAGATGCAGAATGGAGAGCTGCAAAACTTTGGAAAAAGCTTTCTGTTGCCAAGCAGAAGTTGTAAAATTGATGTTGCTGGAAGGAACTGAAAAAAAAAAATATTGGCAGATGCTGGAGAAGAGTTGGGGTTTGGTATTTCACTGGGGACTGGAGTGCCTGGTCCCTAGTGGGAAATGAACCCTTATGAGATGTGGACAAGGGGCAAGGGAGATCCAAAAAATGCAAGTTCTGGCCTTCCCTGTTCAACCCTTATGTTGCTGTGCAAAAAAAAAAAAAAAAACCAAACAAAAAAATCTAGGAGGGGCTAGGGGACAAGACATTAGTGGTCAGAGAAGTAAAAGGAGATGGAGAAGCTTTGCTGTCAAAGGTTGGGAACAGCTGGGTTAGGTGACTTATGGAAATCTCCTTTAGCTGCAAGCACTGCAATTTTCTATTGGGAGAGACTCATGTTCCAACCCTGCTCCACTCTTGGAGCCTCACATGCTGTGAATTCCAGCACAGGGCAACACTGATCTGAGTGTCAGATGAAATGACTCTGGGAAGGATATTGGTATTTTTGCTTCTCTGTCAAGGGCTCCTTTCAGATAGGGGCTGCTTCTTATCTTCCTCTTTGAGAATGTGAAACAATTCACTTGCAATCCATGCATGTTCCATGGAGAAGGTGAAGCAACACCTTGAGGGTGGTGACCTTAGAGATCAGCCTCAAAACCGGTGCCTGAATCCAGCTACCAGAAAGACCATGCTGCCTTCAGTTTGCTATTTTTTTTCAGCCTTTGGGCTCTCATTGAGTTTCTGTGGCACAATTAATTCCTGATGACCAGCCAAAGTAGAGTTGTAACTACCAGGAATGCATAGAGGGCACTAAACAAAAGCTGAAAGGCCGGGTAAGTGCCCGCAGAATTTAAATGTAGGTGCTGGTTCTCTCTGCAGCACAGTCCTGCTTGCCTTTTTGGTATTGCAGCCATTGCATGAAGCTGGTGGGTGCTGAAGTAGTTCTGCAAAGCCATAAGCACTGAATTAAAATCTGAGTCAAGTTCCTGGCTCCCTGTACTGGCAAACGCTTCACTAGCAAGTATCTGATACGAAGCACCAGAAAATTTATGGACTGTGATGGTCTGTCACTCTGTGTGAGCAGAAAAGAAATACCATCCAGCTTCCTGAATTGATTTCTTTGGTGCCTGGTGAGCCTAAAATTATTTGGCAGGACATATGGTCTTTGTGTGTTGGTAAAACACAGGCGATCTGGGATGCTCCGTGCAAGGAAGTGGGGAGCATCTTGTTCTTGGAGTTCTCTTCCCAGCAATGGCCAGTGTGTGACCTTGGCAGTGCTGAGCTCTCATCAGCTGTGTCTGAAAAATGCATCAAAAAAGTGTGTATCTGTGATGTAAATGAGGCACAACTTGCCTGCTGACCACAAGGAAATTCAGTCTTCCTGTTGCGTGCTATGGAGCCTCTGCCTAGGTAAAGGCAGACAGAACTAAGAGAAACTGAGCCTCCACTGAATAACTCTGTAGCTGTTGGGGGAATCTGTAATTTGCTGGTTTTCAAAATACAAGATGCTCTTCTGAGAGGGGAACCCTGGTGTATTTCTGCCTTAATTCCAGGACAACATTAAGATGGGATTCTGCCCACTGGAAGCATTTTGGATGTTACCGTGAGGTAAATGGACCCTCTATTTTGGAAAACTGTCTTTTGCAGATAATGTAGTGTTTGGAGTTCACAAATCTGGCGGAATTACACGTATGAGAGGGTATGAGCAGCAGAAAGCCAGTTACCTGTGCTCCACGATACATATTTGCTTTGGATAGCCCTCATTAGCTGTGTGCTTCTAAACCTGCAAATAGTTGTTACACAAATTAAAATCCCCACTGCACTGGTACAAGGTCCTCTCTGCAGGGGTGTCTGGCTGACAGCAATAGTGTTTAACAAGCTCCAGCAGCATCAAGCACGTACAGCCTGGTTACAAAGCGGGGATTTTTTTCTCCTGCACTGACTTTTTTTGCTTGAAGTTTTAACTTGCACGTCTTCTCTAGAAGAGGGTGGGTCTTTTCAGACAGGTGAAATTGTGCATCTCCAACTTATCTTGGTATAATTTTCTCTTGTTCACCTCCTCCTCCTCCTCTTCCTTGTTTCATCCCACTTATTGTGGGTTTTGTCAGGGCCCTTTTTTAGGCATTTAGAATCAGTTGCCAAATTACAGTAACGAGCGGGTAAGTTTAATGCTGCACAGTGTGATAGATGCAGTAATTGTACTAGCAGTGCTTCATCTCTGTGGTTTTCATTTTTGTGCTTCCAGTGTACTCAGATCAGGTTTTCTTTCCTGTACCTCTAACCATTTTTTGGTACAAGATGTACGTGGGGGAAAGAGGAGGAGCATGAAGGGAGTGAAAATGGCCTTTATTCCCGGGTTTTCTAGGGTTTAACGTTTGTATTGCCATGGGCTGGGGGCTGCTGTTCTCTCCCAAGTCCATCTGTAGGCAACCAGCAGGCCTGAATGTAACAGGTCCACACTTGGGCAGATACTGCCATTATTTCAGCTATGAACTAAGCCAGCAGGTCTAGGGGTTGGTCTGGGTTGGAGGACAGGAGTGTGTAGGGAGAGATGCTGGAGGGCCTGTGCAGCATCATCTGTTCAACCTGTCACTTTCTGGGACTCCTGTTGCCTGTTCTAAAATCCTGTGGCACATCTCTCCCGGCCTTGCTTACTGCTCCTTGGGATCTGTCACGTTTTGAACGTGCTGTTTGTCAAATTCCTTTACTTTCTCCACTAGGAACTCATGGAGTTGTTTCTGCTGCTTCTTCCCCACTGTGTCCCACTGAGACACTTTGTGCTGCTTTGTCAGAGGCCAAAAGGCTCGGCCTACTCTCTGGAGGGCTCTTACAGCCAGTTCAGAGCTGCTGCCTATTTTCTTAGGATGCATTATCTCTTCCTTTTCTCGGGAGTCCTAGTTTTCTGCCTCGGGTCTGGACGCAGTCCTAATTTATGTAGAAATTCTATCTTGAAACTTGTTCAGTTGTTAACTTAGCACAGACAGCTTTGCAGTTCTTGTGATGGAAGTGAGAGTTTCTGCGTGTGGAGGGGGCTGTGCCAACTCACTAAAGATACTGGTTAGGTTGGCCAGTTCTTGACTGCAGCCTTTTTAGTTCTTTAATGAGAGGTTATTTTGGGAGGAAGAATGTAATCGGGTCAAAAATCAAATTTCAGTCAGGGCTGATTCATTTTGTATGGGCATGTTGTGGTTGCTGGGCATTGCTCGCAATAGAATTTGGAAGAACCGGAGTGTTCAAACTAATTTTTACTCGGTGTTTCCCACTGGCAATGATTTGGCTTTCCTGACATGGTTTCATTTCAGACTTCTGAACACTAATTTCTGTTTTGTATTAAATGTACTTTTGACTAACAGAAATGCACTGGGGAAAGTAATAACGCCTAAAGGATAACAAAACCATTTCCTCTTGGCATAGTGTTTTTTCTGTAGATCAGCCACGGACATATTTTGTTTTAAGCTGTTTTATTGCTTGTATGAACATGAAATTTAAAGTCTTGCCACCAAGCAGAGTAAACTTACAAAAGAGTTAATTCAGGCAGGGTACTTGGAGTCTTAAAAGACAATTGTCACCTTTGTTCACCATATCATGGTGGTTCCCATTAGCAATCACAGTGGCCTTGGAGAACAGGATGGCTCTGTGAAGTTAGAAAACACTTTCCAGAAGCGTGAAGTGTGCATATTAGCTAGTTAATACCTAGAGTTAATGTCTGAGATCTAAAACCTGGGGTTTTTTGAGTTCATAATGTATGCTTTTTCATATTGGGGCTTGATTTTTTTTTTTTTTTTTTAAGAGTCAGAGAAACTACCATGATCTCTCACAAAGTAATAGAGGGAAATAGATTATATTATTATAATTAGGGTTATAAATTATAAGGGTTATAAAGGGTTATAAATCCCTTGATTTGTTGTGAAAGCCTGGAGCTTTCCTGTTGCTACCTTCTATTTGCCTCCTGTACAGCTCAGGTTTTTTATTATGTGCTCTTTCTCTCATGGTCACTATTCTCAAAAGTTTCTTCAGACAAACTGATATCATGCAAAGTGTTCAAAATATTTACACTGAGACAGCAGCCTTTTTTCTGCACACTGAAATCATGTGTCTGTCCACCAAAAGAACTGGCTGGAAGGGGACAGGATGGAGGAACCAGGCTGGTTCTAAACTTGGTCATAATTATCTCTGCTTTAATTAAATTTGTAGAGACTTGTGGGGCAGCTTGGGTAGCTGAATGTCTAATGTCCCTTTAGGTCATTTAGGGTATTTCTCCTGGCCTGGAGCCACCACTCTCAAAGGGCATTGGTCTGGTGTGGCATCTGCCAGTCCCGTGTGGATGTTTCTTGGAAACATCTAAATACATTTCTTGGCGCTATGTTTAGAAACCCAGATCTCTTTCATAAGTGTTGCTAAGAACTTACAGAGGCAACTTTTCCCAGCCTGTTAACCTGGAAGCCTTTTCCTCAAACCTCAGTCATCTTTTCATCTCCCTGCCTCCCTGTCTGTGTGTTTAAAGCCAAAAGCTTTAAGTGCTAGTATGCAAATACACACATAGGTCAGTGCATGATGACATTATTTGACTCTCTTGAAGATGTAATTTCATGGCTATAAGACTCTAAAACCACTAGAGTGATCTGAAATTAAGGTCTCTGACTAATCTGTAATAAAGCAACATTGCAAAAATGCAGGTGCATGGGAATAGGAATACTCTGCCTTGAAAGATAGATACTTACAGAGCTGCAAGTGCTGTAAACCTTAATATTTTCATTATTGAGGTGATCAAGGTTTTTATTATGCATTAAATACTTTATAGGCAGCTGAGCTATGTAGTGTCTGCTTGCTTGCTGTCTCCCCTATTTCTGGCCCCCAGTGTTATCCCCACTTCAGTGAAATTCAATTCCTGTGCTATGATCAAGGCAGAAGGAGTAAGCCAGTGATGGGTATGGTGAGATTTTCCATCCCCCCCTATTTCCCTATTGTCTTTTAGCACAGTACTTCCAAACCAAACACTATGTGATATCTTTGTGGTAGCTCTGATGGTCTAAAGAAACAAAATAAAACAACTCCAGTGATTAGCAGCTTTGGAAAAATACTTGTCATGTGAAGAGAGAAGTCATTCCCTAGTAGAAATTACTTGCACCTCTATGCTTTCCAATCCTGTGTTATCCAGAGGATAAAACTCTGATAATTGTTTAAGTCCTTTTGATTTCAAGATTCTCATGTGTCCTGAATGAACCTGATTTTTTTATCATCATCATTCCTAAAGAGTGGTTTGGACTTACAAAAGGGGCTGTTGTTGCAAACTGCCTTAGGACAAAAAATATGACCACTATCCTGAGCTGTGGAAAGAAAGATGAGTGTAGATAGTAGGAGAAAGTCCAGTCTCTGAAAAGCAGCCACATCAATGGTGCAAACTGGGGTAAGGTTCAAGGAGTCTCTCAATGTTGTTGTTCTCGTTGTCTGAATACCTCTCAGATACTAAGGTGGTGCAGGTTACTTGGTCACTAAGACTCCATTTTTATTATGACTCCTTTTATATAGGTCTATATAGATTCAGCTGTTTAGTATTTTGAGTATTTCCTATTTTTAAATACCCTTCTGAGAGGGAAGGCATAAAATGGAAGGGGAGAAATTGGCGGGAGGGAGGGAGTTTATATATATGTTCCTTTTCTCTTAGTTTTTTTTCCATGTCCAAGAGAAAGACAGGAGCAGAGCTGGCTGTTTTTAAGAATCAAGCAATAAGCAGAGCTTTAAACCTAGAAATTAATAACTAGAAACCTTCCCTCCAGATCAGTAACTTGTGCCCATCTCTCTAGTGGCCAGCATTTAAAATGATGTTTCATCCAGGTTATTGCACTCCTGAAAGCAAACATTCCTTCCTTTGAAGTGTATCAAATGCTTGTTGCAGTAGTAGTTAATAGGTCTGATTTCAGAAGGTATTCTGCTTATTTTTACCTGTTTGTCTAAAATTCAACCACTACTTTGAATATGGCTCAAAATATATTCTCTTCACCAGTACGTACACTGGAAAGCAGAGAGTCCACAATGGTGTGTTACAGAATTGTAATGGACAAGTAATACTATGGTTTGTGCTTTCTAAATATTTCAGATTATGTTTGAGGGTTGTAATGAAATGCTGCTTTGTGGTGTGACGAACCACTGGCCACGGGGCTGGTAAAGTTTGCAGGGGGTGGATTTAGCTTGGGAAGGAGGCGACAGCAGAGGCTGCAGCACTGCGGTCAGGGCTGGGCAGTGGGGCAGGACACGGGGTTGAAAAGCCAATTCTGGCTCTTGGCAGAATGCACTCGTGAGGATTCGTAACCCCTCCTTGTGACCATAAAAAAAAAAACGGTCAGAGGTCCAGAGGGCAGCCGTGTGTTTGCTTTACCTGTGCACTTTACCCTGGTTGTGTGCCTTTTCCAAGGGGTATTTATATTTTCAGGAACATGAGATTGCAGCTGGACCCGTGAAGGACGTGAGGGGCGGTTTGCACGTGCGGGCTGGAACATCCACTGGCTGTTCCTCTCCGAGCCTGCTCTGCACGGGCCATTTAAGCAGCGCCGTCCTAATCCTTTGCCGTGCAGCTGGACACATCTGGAGGTGGCAGGGTGTGCAAACACGCAGGCATCTGGCCAGCTGTGCCTCGTGCCGGGGGTACTGCGGGGCAGGCACTTCGTCAGTGAAAGATCCCTGCATTAAGGAGAGGGCATGAACATGGAGCTGGGCGTCCCTTTGGGGCGCTGACCCTGAGGTGAGCTCTGGTGAGCTGTGCGAGCAGAAGGTGTTGGTCGGGTCAGGGGCGCCGCTCCTCTGGCTGTGCCTGAATTCCTCCCGTGGATGGCGTGCGGTTCCTCTGCTCCTGGAGCAGCTTTCCCTGCCGTGGGTAAGGCTTCCCGTGGATCTCTGCCAGGCAGTTCTTTGGTGCTGCAGGGTTACCTGTTGTGTAGGAGGGATGGGGCAACCTCATCTCTCAGTTTGCTAGAAGTGGTTTGGGATTTGATATTTCCAAGTGATAACTGTGCTGGGGGGCAAGGTGAAGGTGGGAACTTGTTAAAGAAAAGTTATAATCACAGAATCACAGAATGTCAAGGGGTTGGAAGGGACCTTAAAGATCATCTTGTTCCAAACCCTCCTGCTGTGGGCAAGGACACCTTCCACTAGACCACGTTGCTCCAAGCCCCATCCCACCTGGCTCTGAACCCTGCTGGGACTGGGGCATTCACAGCTTCCCTGGGCAACCTGTTCCAGTGTCTGACCACCCTCACAGTAATGAATTTCTGCCTAATATCTAACCTAAATTTCTCCTCTTTCAATTTGTGCTCCTTACTCCTTGTCCTATCGCTACAATTCCCCTACATGTCACCTCTGGAGTGTGTATGAGGTCTTAATCTATTTACCACTGAATATGCGATACCTGGGATGCTCTGTCAGCAACGAATTCTATTTTCCACGTCCCAGTAAATATTTTAACCTCTAGTTACTAATATTGTTTTATGGGTTCCATATTCCTGAAACAGGAATTACTTTTTAAATTTTTCATCCTCTTAGGAAAAGTTGTTTTTACTTATGTATTTCTGTTCCCTCTGAGCATAATAAGGATACATCTTTTGCTTCCCATGTTATATGGAAATAAATGAGTGTGATGGATGTGGAGAGGCATCTCACTTCTTTTTAATGTCTTTGGGTACGAAGTGGCTCTACTGTNCCCATCCCACCTGGCTCTGAACCCTGCTGGGACTGGGGCATTCACAGCTTCCCTGGGCAACCTGTTCCAGTGTCTGACCACCCTCACAGTAATGAATTTCTGCCTAATATCTAACCTAAATTTCTCCTCTTTCAATTTGTGCTCCTTACTCCTTGTCCTATCGCTACAATTCCCCTACATGTCACCTCTGGAGTGTGTATGAGGTCTTAATCTATTTACCACTGAATATGCGATACCTGGGATGCTCTGTCAGCAAGGAATTCTATTTTCCACGTCCCAGTAAATATTTTAACCTCTAGTTACTAATATTGTTTTATGGGTTCCATATTCCTGAAACAGGAATTACTTTTTAAATTTTTCATCCTCTTAGGAAAAGTTGTTTTTACTTATGTATTTCTGTTCCCTCTGAGCATAATAAGGATACATCTTTTGCTTCCCATGTTATATGGAAATAAATGAGTGTGATGGATGTGGAGAGGCATCTCACTTCTTTTTAATGTCTTTGGGTAGGAAGTGGCTCTACTGTTCCATTTTAGCCTCCTGTGGCACCTGGAAAATAAGAATCAGGGAAAGCCTAACCCTGTGCTCAGGCTGACAAGGAGGTGTGAAAACAGACTTTTGACATGTAGATGCAGTTGAGTCTTTTTGGTGGAGCTTGAAGAGAGTCAGTCTTACTGCAGGACCTAGATCTGTCAAATTTAAATGAAAAGGAGAAATCTGGTTTCTCAGGATTTGACTGTTCATTTATATTTCTTTCCATTGCCTTTCTTTGTGTTTAGAAATTTTATACAGAGAAAGGAAAAAAAAACCCAACTTGCTTATTTGGGCAGTGTTAGTTTCCTATGGTCAAATGTTGTGATTTCTTTTTTTCTTCCCCTTTGATTTTAAAATTTTAAAAAACCATGCTGTGAAATGAATCTGGAAAGCAGTGGGTAGATTAAAAAGGAATAGACTTTAACACAAATAATGGAGCTCCCAGGAGCAGAGAGACTGGAAGCACAGGGAGAGAGGCACACGCAAGAAGGAATAAATCTCTTTGACTGTGCTGCTGAATGCTCACAAGCCTTTCTGCATGTGATGTGAGTAAATTGCCAGCTGTCTTTAGTGCTCAGGAATAATACTCCCTTCTCCTTGAGTCATTCTGGAGTTGTTCAAGTCTGTCTATACATGAGCAGGGCTTTTTCTGTTTCTTCTGATACCTCCAGAGTGAACACTGCTTGGGACCACCCCGTGCACAGTAGGGATCACTGAGCTGATCCAGCGTAGTACTGCACGAGCTGTAAAGAGACTCTGTAGGATTGATGGGAGGGGAAACATGTTTTTGAATATCTATGCTTATTGTAGGGGTTTTTGTCTTTTGCGGTTTGGTTTTTTTGTGTTTTGTTTTTCTCAGTCTGAAGTAGAAGTTGTGTGGATGAAACATATTGGTGGAAGAAAAAGAGGATGCAGTAAAGGTGCCTGTTTTTACTTGCCTAATACTTTTAGCAGACTTATTTTCCCTAAGTTATTTTTTGTCTATGGCTTTTTGCGTGCATATGAAGCTGCGTGCTTTTTCTGCCTTTTTNGTTCCATTTTAGCCTCCTGTGGCACCTGGAAAATAAGAATCAGGGAAAGCCTAACCCTGTGCTCAGGCTGACAAGGAGGTGTGAAAACAGACTTTTGACATGTAGATGCAGTTGAGTCTTTTTGGTGGAGCTTGAAGAGAGTCAGTCTTACTGCAGGACCTAGATCTGTCAAATTTAAATGAAAAGGAGAAATCTGGTTTCTCAGGATTTGACTGTTCATTTATATTTCTTTCCATTGCCTTTCTTTGTGTTTAGAAATTTTATACAGAGAAAGGAAAAAAAAACCCAACTTGCTTATTTGGGCAGTGTTAGTTTCCTATGGTCAAATGTTGTGATTTCTTTTTTTCTTCCCCTTTGATTTTAAAATTTTAAAAAACCATGCTGTGAAATGAATCTGGAAAGCAGTGGGTAGATTAAAAAGGAATAGACTTTAACACAAATAATGGAGCTCCCAGGAGCAGAGAGACTGGAAGCACAGGGAGAGAGGCACACGCAAGAAGGAATAAATCTCTTTGACTGTGCTGCTGAATGCTCACAAGCCTTTCTGCATGTGATGTGAGTAAATTGCCAGCTGTCTTTAGTGCTCAGGAATAATACTCCCTTCTCCTTGAGTCATTCTGGAGTTGTTCAAGTCTGTCTATACATGAGCAGGGCTTTTTCTGTTTCTTCTCTTACCTCCAGAGTGAACACTGCTTGGGACCACCCCGTGCACAGTAGGGATCACTGAGCTGATCCAGCGTAGTACTGCACGAGCTGTAAAGAGACTCTGTAGGATTGATGGGAGGGGAAACATGTTTTTGAATATCTATGCTTATTGTGGGGGTTTTTGTCTTTTGCGGTTTGGTTTTTTTGTGTTTTGTTTTTCTCAGTCTGAAGTAGAAGTTGTGTGGATGAAACATATTGGTGGAAGAAAAAGAGGATGCAGTAAAGGTGCCTGTTTTTACTTGCCTAATACTTTTAGCAGACTTATTTTCCCTAAGTTATTTTTTGTCTATGGCTTTTTGCGTGCATATGAAGCTGCGTGCTTTTTCTGCCTTTTTCGGCCTGAGTGCTCAGCTGCAGTAAGTGTAAGCTTTTATGCAGTGTTTGTCCACTTGGAATTTTCTGTTTGTGTGTTTTGCTGGATGTGATTTTTTAAGAGCAAAGATAGGAGTACACTTGGATCTGGTGAGGAGATTGATCCCTCTGTCCAGCACCCCTTGGAAGTCGCCATCCTGTGCCTAGCAGAGGTGACAGAAGCCTGCTGTGCTGTCCTAAATAAACTTTCTTGCTGTGTTCAGAGAAGCTGATTGGTTTCACTGATAGAGCTGTAAATGAGACAAACCAGCCTGTTTTAAAGCCTCTGTACCTAATGAATCAGTCAGGATGTTTTGATCTGTCCTATACAGTTTTCCACCTCAGCTACTCTTGACTATAAAGATCTGAACTTACACCATTATGTGGCGAACCCTTTTAATTTGGTTGTTGTTACTTGATCCTGCAGCTGTTGCTTAAAGATGTCGGTAGAAAGAGCCTGGCTAAGGGCAGTCCTTTGCTTTGTGTCCCTGGACCTGGTGTCCCCTTTCCTTCTGTGTAGATCACAACGCCTGCACACATCTGATCCCTCTCAGAGCTGGTGTCCAGGTAAAGTTTCGCTGCTGTCCCTTGTCATGGAGCTCAAAACAAGTAAATGAACAACAGCTGTATTGATCAGGGCAGCATGGAAAGGAATAAAGTGAGTTTAGAAGAGCATCTGCTCCCATATTTCACTTGGGACAGGGGATCACTAAGGATTTGTCACCTGGAAGAGTCAGACTGAGGGTGAATGTGTAGCATTTTTCTGGCTTATTGTCATGTGGCATTGTGTACTGACTGCTCAGCTTGACACTGGTCAGTGTTGCATGGCCAGCTGGACCCAGGCTCTCTGTCTCTGCCACAGGAAGTTTTGTGCTTGGAAAAGTCATCCTTGAAATACTCAGTGATCTGAGAAAACATACAAAGAAAGTTGTCATCTTTTCCTCCTGCCCCCTGATTGCTCCTCTCCAGCCCCAGAAGTGTTTCCCGCAGAGAACTGTTTTCTCTTACTCCATTTATTTTCTTCCACGCATCTTCTACTAAAAGAAATCCATTTACTGTGTACATTCTTTATCTTTTTAGGCTTCTTTTACTCATTCTTCATTATCAGTATGGTTTCTTTGTTTCCCTCTGTATCTTTTTCTGTACTTTCTCTTACTTTCTTTTCCTTTCCCTTTTTCATTCCCCAGTCCCTTTGCACAGCCACCTCTTGGCTTCTCAAGTCATAAGCCAGAAGTAGAGGGTGTAGGAATCATCCCAGGGATAACCCCATGTCTCATAAATCTGGGTGCAAATTGTAACTTGCCTCCAAGGAAAACTTCCAAACTTGATTTTAAAAAAACGGTTAGTTACAAAGACTGTCCTGGCCCTCGGTAAGTTGTTCCAGGCTGTGCTGGTCTTTGCTGAAGTGTGTGGCTTATGACCTCTACGTTTTTTACTTTCATCCAGCATCTTTGTTCACTCACATTGCTTCTCCTGCCTCTCCTATGGAGTTTTCTTTATCTGCTCTGTTTCCCCTCACTTAAGAACTGTCCCAAAATCTGATGTGCATGTTTTCCTCTTCACCATTTCTTCAGGACCTAATTTTTATGCCTTTTGGGTAGAGTTACTTGTTGCAGTGGGGTGGCTGCAACCTTTCCCTGGGAGACAGCCTTGGCCCGTGGAAGAATCAAGGAGACGATATTTGATAGATGTTTTCAG
>VYZQ01007650.1:69683-99973 GCA_013400655.1 Mystacornis crossleyi | reverse complement strand
ACTGACTGGTTTGAAAGCCATTGAGTGAATACTAGAAGACTGTTGGTATGGTTCTACTCTTCAGGCTGACTTTGGAGGAAGCAATGATCTCAAGTCGTGAGGCTCACCACGCTCAGGAATTTGCTGTGTACGTAGAGCCCTCCCTTGGTTTTCAGTGGCTCAGCATTTAGGATTAAAAAAAAAATCTGCTGCTTTGCTTTTCCAGGTTCCTGTCAAGGCTTTTGCGTGGGAAAGTAGACCTTTTGGTCACCTGGAAAAAAACTGGCGAAAAAAACAACAGGACTCCTTCACAGGACTCTGTATTTTTACAGTCTAGATAGATACATAGATAGATAGATATAGAGTGTCATAGTTTTATTTGGATTACAGCAGTAAGGCTCTATTTGCTTTAAGCCTTGTGTTTTGCAGGACTGGAAATAAGGCCTTGAGGCTGTTGGTTTTTCAGTTCATGAAGGTAGTGCTGGAAGACATTTGAGGAGAACAAGTGCTTTTTTACCACCCTTCAGTTTGACAGCCAGACCAAGCCTTTTCTGTGGAAAACTGGCGCTTGCCTTGGAAAGGTCATTCATGTGTTCAAATAACAGCGTGCAGGAACAGAAAACCCTTTCAGAGCAGGTGTCCAGAGATGCAATAGAAGTTATCTGCTTGTCTCTCATTATACCTGTCACCAGAGAAATCTGGTGAATGAGTCTCCAGTTGCCAGCAGGAGAAATAAGTTACAGTGAACAATAAGAGGCCCATGGGGAGTGCCCAAGGCATCGTCTTTCACACAGACTGAAAGCTCTTTTCTTCTGTGCAGGAAAAGAACAAATAAGTAAAACATTAGTCTGCTACTGATGAGACACATGTGAAGCATTAGGAAAAATTAGAAGGTCGGGTTACTTGCAGTTCTCTGAAGTTAGATCCTTATCTCTGTGCTGACAGAATTGAGAGGTTTTATTTACTTCCAAGAAAAAGGAGAGGACCAGTCAGTCTGGCATAGGAATATAAACCCACTTCTGTTCCTCAAAGTGTAAAAATTGCTTGGTGGAACAGACTGTGTTGTGTGAAGAGCCCTTGGAGCACATGTACGTTTTCAGTTGTGATTTTTTTGATTTTAGTTCATAGAATCATCACAGAATCATGGAATGGGATGGGTTGGAAGAGGACCTTGAAGATCATCTTGTTCCACCCCCCTGCCATGGGCAGGGACACGTGCCATCAGACCAGGTTGCTCAGGGCCCCATTCAAGCTGGCCTTGAACACTTCCAGAGATGGTTCTTTGCCTTTGCATAGAGAGGAAGAAATTGAACTTCTGTTTCTGCATCCCTTANAGCTGTAGCTGAGCAGCTGTAAGGAAAGGCTCTGTCACCCACCACCCGTGAATGCTGTAACTTTGTCTATGAAATAAACAGCATTTTGGAGAGCAGCCTGGAGTCCAACATCCTTCGTCGACAATTTCTCCTATACTTACCTGCAGCAGTCTCTCCTGGAGATATTTTTGCCTGTGGAAGTGAGGATGTATAGCGTATAGAGGCCCTACCTGGTGCTTTGAACTCTTGTTTTTTTTCTGAGGATTTTTAAGTGTTTGATAAAACAATTTTATAGAAAACAATTGAAGTTAATTTTGCATTTAATCTTATGTAAGGTTAGTGAGTGAAGTTAACAGTACAGACTTAAGGCCAGTGGACCTCAAGGTGCTGTAAAAACTATCCTCAGAGTTGCACAGGTTTCGTGAAATACAGATGTGGGTGTGTGACAAGCATGTCACTTTTGGGTGCACATGGTTGCAGCTCTCTCAGGGATAGAGATTATATCATGGATATGTTTCCCTTGATATTTGCCATGTGTTACAGAATACTTTCTGTCTTGCTATTACTTGCATGTGCAGTACCGAGAGCCCTGGGTTTTGCTGTGCCAGCATTTTGGAGTTGGAACGCCTGTGAATTTCCTAAGGGAATGTGCTTGTTCCTTTCATACTGGAGGACGTGCTCGGCTGGGGATGAGGATTTTGGCCAAGAACACTGCACCAAAATGTTACCCACATGATGGGCTGCTCCTGCATCAAATTCAGCAGCTGTTTCCTCCTATTGCTGTCTTCTGCAGCGCTGTCCTCTGCCAATTCTCCTTTTTCTCCCTAAGGAGAATACACACTGGAGAGCTGATTCATCAGCCCAGTGAGGAGCTGTGCTCAGATTAGTCCTTTCCCTAGGCTTCGGGGTATTGTCCAGACGTGAACAGGAATGGATGGCACTAGGTATTAGTGTACAGCTCTGGTAAGGATTTATCCTGCCTGTTTCTGAGGGTCCTGTTACCCCATTTGGAAGTAGAATCATTTCTGTCCCGTTTTGCAGGCAGCTGCCACATCTGCCTAGTCTGTTTCCTACACTGATCTTTTTTGATTCCTTTCATCCCTGTCCCCCCAGTTTGGCTGTTCCCTGCTATCCAATCCCTGTAAGAGAAGTGAACTGCCTGACAAAGAGATGTATTCCTTCTGTTCTGCAGCTGGTTCTTCTCTGTTGGGGAGCCAACACTGAGAATTTACATCTAGGTGGTGATAACGTGAGTGCATGTGAGTTCTGCTTTCTCTCAGATTTCAGTGGCTTGGTGCTTAGGGCTAGAGAATAGGCCAGCATGTATATATAGAGCAGGTGCAGAGAAAGCAAAGAAACAGAACAAGAAATTACTGACAAATTATTTCAGTTGCTAATATAATCATAAAGATTTGGGATTTCCCCCACACACTTAACTTAAAAATATTGCTCCTCATGTCCCTTGTGTCAGGGTGAGCCTGGATGTGAGGAAACCTTCCCTCCTTTGATATCTCCTTTCTCTAGGTTCTGGGTACTCATGCAGAATAGTGAAGGATAGGAAGGGTCAGGGTAGGAGACACCTTCAGTGCATGTCTGAAGCAGAGCCCTTGTGTGGGAGTTGGTGATGCTTCATGGCAAGTTGGAAAAGGGAAATGTTTGGAAAGCAGTGGTTCAACAAAGCGCTTGGTGGTGGTACTTGCCGCAGTGCTCTGACTGACGTGGGACCCAAGACGACAATTCTGTAAAAAAAAAAAAAAAAAAGGCGAAAAAATGATCGTGAGGACTGGAGCCTTGTCATCCACCCTCCTTAGACCCTACTAGGTTACCCCCTGACTTGTTTTGGACCAAACTTGGCCTTCTGGTCTTTTTTTTAGCAGCACTGGTCAAGCTTAAGAGTAGAGCTTCAAGTAGCAGTGGCTGCATTGCCTGGCAGGGTGCGTGCCAAAGTGGAGTCCTGCCTTTGCCTTGAGCTCTTCATGTGGCTTGTGAATCAGCACAGAGTCCACTGAAGAAGAAACAGGCTTCTGCAGCTATTTGCCCTGAGCCCATGGGATTCATATCCTGAGAGGCTGGTTAATACTAGCTCTGTGTTTGATAACCTCTGGGTGTTTGAATGTCATGTTTGGAGGAGGAAGGGGGGAAAATACACCCATGTGAAATGTTCAGACTCAGGATATTGCTCAAACTGGAAATCAAAGGACTGTATGGTGTGCTTTTCTGTCTTTATCAGTAGTTCAAATAGACATGCTAATCCCTGCTTTTTCTAGTAGCTGTGGGGATTATAGCCACAGTGAGAAAGGTACATATTGTAAGGAAGATTGAAAATTTACCTGTCCATCAGATATCTGAAGCAAAAGTTTATAAAGACAAACAAACCCCCAAGCAACAGAACTGTGCTGCAGTATGGCACATAATTCTCATAATGCTTTTTAGCAGAAGTCCTCTCTTCCCCTCAGTGCCAATGCTGGTCTTTGGCTGGGATTTTGGAGCTGTTCTCTGTGGATTCTTCACCACACAGGAGAGAATCCCTTTGCCAAGGGAGTTGACTGGCTGTATCTACTTTAATCCCATGTGCAGTGCAGTAGGAGCAGGCCAGGAGAGCAGAGTTTATTTGCTTTGCCTGCTTCATGTTCCTTACATTTGAGGTATCCTACTCCCTCGACTGACTGTCCTCCCTGTGCATGTGCAGCAGAGCTCTCTGGAGGAAACCTGCCTCCTGAATCTCTGCTCCTTGGACTTTTGCTCCTGGAAGTGTCAAATTATCCTCTTCCCTGTTTCACAGGGATGATGCTGGAGTGTCATTTTCCCTGTCAGTGGTGTCTGTGTAAGCCTCTTCTGGGAACAAACTTCATTCCTCTTCCTGCTCACTTGAGTGACCTTTGCAACCTGCTGCCTGAATCCCCTCTTGGTTCCTGAGATGAAGGTGCTGTTAGGGAATGGGTNCAAATTATCCTCTTCCCTGTTTCACAGGGATGATGCTGGAGTGTCATTTCCCTGTCAGTGGGCCTCTTCTGGGAACAAACTTCATTCCTCTTCCTGCTCACTTGAGTGACCTTTGCAACCTGCTGCCTGAATCCCCTCTTGGTTCCTGAGATGAAGGTGCTGTTAGGGAATGGGTGTTTTTCACCATCAGCTCTCCAGGAGCACACCCAAAAGACCAGGGTCTCACCTCTCTGCACATCCTGTTGTTTGGGGAAGACAGAAAAAGGAGCTTTCTCTCAAATTCTGCAGCTGCTTTTTCTCTGGCCTGGTGAAGAAGCTTGGCCCAGTTGGATGGCATTCCTCTCAATATGTGAAATGATAAGGAATAGGCACAGAGTTCTGCTCTGACAAGAGGCACAGTCAAAGCCTTCTTCCACCCTGTGGTACAGAGTCTCAGCTGTCCCTGAATGGAACTTTAGGAGCTCAGGCCTTGCTCAGAAGAGCTACTGTCACCTGTAATGTCTTGTGAACCTCAGTCCCTACAAGTGGTGAACTGATGTGGGGTGAGCAAGTCTGGGTGTAGTTATGGTCAAGGTTTCCAAGGATGTCCTTCAAACCTTTTACCTCGGTGCAGTGGGAGTTATCAACAAGGCAGTCTGGGCCTTTGCTCTCTGTGGATCCCCAGGCAGGATGAGCAGTATTGATTCCAGGCTGGTGCCTTGACCAGGACCGCTGTTAAATAAACAGTGGGGGCAGTTCTCTGCTAGTCCTGCTGACTGCAGGCCGTGGAAAGGTATTTCCAGGACAGAACCTCATCTCTTGCCTGACTGAGGTGGAACATGCTGCCTTGGGTCTGCCTGCACAAAAGGCTGGATGCAAATATCTGCAGGGCCCTGTGAGTCACAGGTGGCTGCTGCAGACACTGAGGATGTAATTTCAGCCTCCCACATCTGCTTAAGGAAGTTGGAGTACCCAGCATGGGTCTCATCTAAGACGCTTGTCAACAGAGGAAAACCGCTGTGATCAGTGTCTCGGAACAGACATAGTGGAACAGGGGAACAAAACTTCGTGCCATGACTTATTTGTGTGTGAACACTACTGAATGAAAAGCAAGAGACTCCTGATGGACTCTGAATCTGCTTAACCTGCCCGCCTCACGTTTTCATGCCTGTGAATGCACACGTGCGTACACTCCGTTCCTGGTGGCACACAAATCAACCAACATTTTGTCCCTTTTGATTATCCTGGACAGCATTTTTGCTGGGCCTCCAGCCCTTTGGATCTTCCTCATGTCCAGGTTTGTGCCTCTGTCTCCTGTCACATTCCTTGAGGAGGCCTCCAGGGGAGTGGGTTTGAGGGCACTGCCCTTGGAGTGGTGTGTCTGCTTTGCTGGGCTGGGGAAGGCAAATTTAGCAAAACCTCTGTTAGCTGTTGCCGTCTCGAGGGAAGAAGTTGTTGAGGGAAGGCAGTGGTGCCTCAAATTTTTAGGCTGAGGATAGCCTCACTAGATTGAGTGACTGTAACAAACCACCCAGGTGTCCCACATCCCAAGTGTGCCTGTGGGGGATTCGGGCCAGGCTTCTTTGGAAAGCAGTATAAACCAGCAGACCCATGCTTCTGTGCTCATGAAGGGGTTGATCTTTGTCCTGGGAAAGGACATTTTGTAGCAGAATGATACAAAATAAAGCTGAAAACAGTGGTGGTGTTCAGCAATGATGAGGAAGATGACAGAAGGCAGGGCAAATATTGAGGAAAGAGAAGTGGCACAGAGGCTGGAGAGGCCTCAGCAGCCTCAGAGGCAAAGCAGATTGCAAAGGATTGAGAGCTGCAGGACTGATGGTTAATAAAAAATATAAAAGTGCATTACTTATAAAAGTGCAAAGGGTGCTACTTAAGCCCTCTGTTTAGCTACCAGCTTTGATGCTGGCTATGGCTGGGACTTGGATGTGTTCTTGCTGGACTTCCCTTGTTGCTTTTTCCACCTTCTCATACCAGGGGCAGGTGCTGGAGGTCATGTTGCAGTCTTAATTCCTCTGAAAGAAGCTATTTTTGTCCCTCGTGTGTTCTTGATTACAGCACGGCTCTCCAGGGAGTGACCCCTCGGTTGTTTGTGTCCTTGGGAGTTTTGTGTTTGTGGCCTGTGTTGAGGAACCAGCTCGGGTCTGCAGGGTGTGTGCTCAGAGGAGCACATCAGGGAGCTGAGAAGGGCGTGTGAGCAGCTGTAATTACAAATGGGTTATACCTGGCTGTGTGTTGGCCTTTCAGTGCACAGGTTGTATATGGTCAGTCTGACACCCAAGTACTAACAAAATCCATGAAACAGCTAAATTTGGGCGTTAAGTAATAGAGGAAACGTGAAGATTGCCAAAAGGCAAAACCTATTTCATTCACAGTGCGAGTTTCTGAAGAAACTTCTCTTGACGTGCTTATTCTGGAATTTAATCCATTTTGAAAAAGGGATTATCCAATTCACAAAAGATAGACAAACTGCCTCAGATTTTTCATGTGAACTAAATAGCTTTTAATCTAGGAAGTAAGAACAAATCAGATGTGCTCTTTCTGCCACAGATGAACTTTTTGTAAGCAAATCTACCTTCATTTTGCTTAGTGTACATGTTTTGTTGTTTGTTTTTAATAATCAGGATAAAAAGCATCTGATTTCTCACTGAAGTTTTGCATGCTTCTGCTGTCTTGCTTTGGGGTACTTTACAGTGATAAAGTATTTTTTTGTTAGTAGATGAGGAGCAACAGTGAGAGAATTGCCTTTTTTGGTGAATTTTATGTGGCTGTGAGAAGGCGATCCTTGAATTCAAACTAGATATTTTGTTGTCTCCAGTTTTCTGCAGAAGACTAAAATGAAATCACAGCTGCATGGGAAACATTTTAATCAGTAGGGAAACATATTTCACGATAAGATAGGAGAGTTAGGTGGGTTTGCTCAGTTAAAAGCTTTCAGAATAGCTTGTTTTAAAATTAACCTGGAGTCATTCTGGCTTCCATAGTGCAACAGTGATGTAGTGCAAGGTCTTTGAAGACAAATACACAAAGGTCAGTCTGAGATTGAGGTAATTAGGGCATGCATGTTTTTAATTTTGAAAGTCTATAATTTTTTGAAGATCCATACTGTTACCATGTCAAAAATCTCAGACTTGGGTGATTTGCACTGTATGAAGGTAATAATAACCTGCCACTGACCAAACCTATTCATCTGATATCAGTGTGTGTGCTGAGCATGGTTTCATTCTCTGGAGTCCCTCAACCATCTGTTGTTTGCCTTGGGATCAGAGAGCTCTCAGTGTGTAGGTAATGCCAGTCAGTAAAATACTTGGAGGGCATGGCTGAGTGATGGGACATGTCTGTCTTGTAGGTAGGGAATACCTGGAAGGAAGACAGAGTCCTTCAAGGTCAGAGGAGAGAGGTTTCAAGTTAATACACAGAGGTATGTATTGTCTTTCCCCACCCCATCCCAACTTCTGCTTTTTTCAATGAGTATGTTGAGAGATCTAGCATAATGCAAAAATTAAAATAACTGTGGGTAGATAACAGCTTTCTTTCTAGAGCAGGAAATTAAAATACTGTTAGCTTCAAAATGTAAGTTTTCTTCTCAATTTTGTCAGTGTCTTAAACCCTGTCTTAAACTACTTTATTTTCTTTTTTCTAACGGAAGTTTACTGCAACTAGCAGATGCTTCTTTGACACAATTCTGCTTTTCCTGTTTATCTGATGTATCTCTTTCCACACAAATAAACCACACTACACCTTTGATTAACTGCATCTTGCCCTTGAAAATAAATCTTCAGATAATTTGCATAAGATCAGATGCACAAGGTTATTGGGGTAAATATACTGGAGGTAGAGGGCCAGGGGTCTTCAGGGCAAGAAGGTAACAGCTGTAAGGAAAGAGAATAAGGAAGAGATAAGTAGTCTTTTATAGTCTGAGTATTTGTTCCTGCTGACTTGAGGGTTTGTTGCAGTACGGTGTGTCCTGGAGATTGGGGTTGTGGTTTGTGTTGATTTTAACAGGTAACTCACAAGGTGTCTTGAGGGTTTTCTGGCGGCCTAGACAATTAGAAATACTTAAAAGTGGCAGTTTTTAAGCTTGAGTCTGAAGAGTGGCATCTAAGCAGAATGACAGATTATACTGAGGAGTTTGCCTTCTGTGTGGATGGGTTGGGTTTTTTGTTGAGTTTGGGCTGTTTTAAGCACTTCTTTGGAACTGAGGAAGGATTGTTCTGTGTGCACCCTTAAACCTGTGTGGTTGAATGGGTGGTGTGATGTACTTGTTGCAGTGCTCAGTAGCCAGGAGTCATAACGCAGACTTCTCAGTAGAGTGTATTTTATGGTACTGCTTCATCAGAGATTGTGGTTTTTTTTAGAAAGACATAAAGGAATAAATATAGAACAACTGAGGTGCTAAAAATAACCACTTGCATTGACATCTACTTTTTTTTTCCCCCTTTAAGAGAGACCTTTTGGATATTTAGCAAGATGCATCATATCTGCTCAGAATCCTTTTGGCTGCGGTGATGTCTTGAGGGACAGACAAGTCAGCTGATCTTAGAAAATAGCTTATCTTGGTTTGATTGAAGAGTGCAGTGTGGGAATAGAGCAGATGCCGAGGAAGAGACTTGATGTGGGTAATGGAATGAGAAGTTGGTTTAATTACTGCAGATGTAGAAGCTGGGCATTTACGATCTTGAAGATTAGAAGACTGCTCAGCTCTTGTGTTTAGGGGGAAAAAAAAAAGGATACTAAATACTTCAATCAAACCCTGAGATGTATAATGGATCTCGCTGAAAAGATGGTCCCTTGATAGGAAAGCTGCTTTCACTGAATGGCTTCAGTTACAGTCCAGGATACAGTAATTCTGGCATCCTTTTAACTGCGAGATGAGGGAATGAATAATCTTCCAAAAGGTCTCTCTCTAATCCTAGAAGCTGAGATTTTCATAGCGGGAGAATGACTTGCTTGAAGTGGATTTTGAAGTAATTCTCAATTTGCAGATGATCTGCTGTGGACACAATTCCTTGCACATCCTTGGCCACTTGATTCCGTTCCAAATAGTCCTATGAGGTCTGTAGTGTGAGAGTGAAGTGGTGAATCAGTTAACACTTCTAAATCCGTTTAAGATTAGATTATTACATCAGTGACCTTCAAAATGTATGAATTCGGTGCCACACGCCTTTATTTACAAACTGTGCACGTTTCAGTTTCCAGAAACACTGAGATCAGCCCAATCTCATCCCAAGGGTGCTGCCAAGGGTGGGTGGTGTGGTGCATGGGGGAGGAGGGCTCAGGCCTTTTGGGCATCTCACAGATTGTACAGCATCAGACAGGTGCTGGTTTAGGACGGTTGGAGCAGACCATTCCTGCAGACCATTCCAGGGCCACGACCTGCTCATCCATAGCCACCCTTTCTCCACAGATGAGCCGGGAGCACATCCCTCTGCCTTCCCACAGGGGTTGCTGTGGCTGCTTCTCCCCTTGAACCTGAGAACAGGTCAGATGTAAACTGCAGCTTGGACATAAAAAGAGCTGGCACCTGCTTCAGTCACGCTGGGCTGGGGTGAGCTGGGGCTCCATGCCAGCCCTGGCTGGCCAGGGTCTGGTGAGGTTTTCTCCGCCTGTCACAGGTGGAGCAGCCCCGGCGGTGGGGAGGAGCGTGGACAGACCCTTGGCAGGGCTGCTCCCTGGGTTCCTGCAAGATTAATAAAACACCCAAGCTGTGTCACCCTTTGATCACAAGTATTTTTGTCCCCTCAGCTGCATGCTCTTCTGTTTGACTTGGTTTCTTTTATTGCCCCCCTCTGCTTTTAACCAAATTTACTCTCTCTCTGTGTTTGACCAAGGTAGGACAGTGTAAAGATAATGCTTCCTCTTAAGAATTAATTACATTGTTATTTTAGATTGCACGCCTCATCAGGCTTCTAGAAATCTGTTGTGTATGTATATTTCTGATTAATTAAAAATGCTATTAAGGTGGTATTAAAAAACTTTCCATGTGTAAACAAGGGGAAAAAAGACAGTTCAAAAGTCCAGTGTACAGGTTCTCCTAGAGAAGATGAGCTAGGCCTTCTCTACCTCCACTGTTAGCTCTGTTGAAGATTGTTTTTTTTTTCATTTTTTATCATTTTATTATTAGACACTGTTCCATGGTATGAGTATGTATATCTCTAGTATGAGTATGCAGATCTGTAATTTTTCTGAGAGCCTGAAGAGGTGATGCGTTCAAAATTATCATCTCATTCACTATGAAATGGCTTCACCCATAAGAAAGAATAATATTACTTTTCTCATGATAGAGGTGTATTTAACTGTTCTTTCCTTGTTCTGGAATGAGACATAGTAGCAAATGCAGCTTGTTTCACTGTTACCTCTTCAGATCTTACTTGCAGCAGTTCAGAATTTTAAAGGTTTCTTTAAAAGACTTTTACTTCCTCAGTGCAGAACACGAAGGATTTTGGACAGGGAGCAGACTTCATTAGTTCAAGTGCTTCGTAATAGATTTTATTTCTAAAGTGCTCTTCATCAAGTTCTTAACTAGATTGCCATTCTAGAGCCTTTTAATTTCACTCGATTTTCAGTTATGAATAGTGAATAAACAGAAATATTGGTAGTTAGTTTAATCTAACCAGGGGGAGTAAAATAACTCCTGAGGAGGAGGATCCTTGAGCTACAAACAGGTTTGTGCCCAGTGCTGGGATGTGACTCTCTTGGATGATGTCCAGGGTGAGCTGGATGACAGCGAGGCAGGCCAGGGACAGTGTTGGGGGATATTTTTAGCCAAGCCTGCTTGACGTGTGACCCTGGTGACAGCCTCTTGCTAAAGGGGGCTTAAAGTAGACTGGGAAGGGGTGTGGGTGAGCTCAAGTTGGTGTGAGTCTGGAGTTTAATCCTGATGTGACTAATGCTTCACCTGCAAATTTCCATTTTGGAACCTTACGGATTCAAGGCTGGTAAAGGAAAGGTATTTCTGCCAAAGACTCGCTGGAATTCTCAAATCCCATGAGGCAGCTCCTTCCTATTACCTTTGCCTGAGAGTTCCTAAGGAAATGATTAATTTGGAGTAACTGGAAAGTCTGCTTGTGGAAAATCAGAGCATGAAAGTTAATGATCAATTACCTCTCGTTACTGTGTAATTATGAAGAATTGTTTTTAGGAATTTTTTTTTTCCCCTCACTGAAGTCCCCTTAAAGACCTACAGCTCTAAAAGCTACCTATAAATCTATTGCACACCAAAGAAAATGTCACAGCAATAGCAGAAAAGCTGGTGCAGCACTTGGGGGCAGTTCAGGGACCCTCAGCCCCAGGGTTTGGGGCAGGGCACAAAATGAAGGTGGCAGAGGGGTCACTGTAGTGAAAGGGATGTGCTGTTACAAAGGGCAGCCAGAGGAAATGAGTGAAGGATGTTTGCAACTGATTTTGTTTGGTTGTTCTTTATGAGAAAGTGAAAGAGGAGGAGAAATTAGGAAGTTAAGCTTATCCCTTGCCCTGCAGACCATTCCTGTGTATGTGTCCCACACTGACTCCACCGAGGTGTCTCTGTAGTATTTTAGTGCTGACTACAGCACCTCCCCTCGTTCCTGTGGAAGGCCGTGCTTTACATAGCTCTGTGTTCTGCTATTGCCATAAACACTTTCTATAATGGACTTACTCTCAGCAAAACAGTATTCCAGTGTTTAAAAGAAAAAAGCAGTCCTTGGAATTAATCTGAACATGACAGACTTACGTGATATATGGCCATAAGAAAAAAAAAGTGTACTATTAATGGTCACGATAAAAATAATGTACATCCTTCTTCAGAGCATACTTCTTCCCAGAAGTCAGCTTAGGCAATTCTTGTATAAAGTATGGATGAGCTTGCATCAACATTCAAGATTTATTCACAATTTAAATTTCATTAATAAACCCAGCTAAACCCCCAAGTCATTCCCAAACACAAGGAGATGCAGAAACCTTGCCTAAGCCTGCTCAAATTCCCCTCTAACACTTACTCTCTCATGCTGTTTTTCATGTAGGCCTTTAATCAGGGATAAGTCATGGGAAAACCTGAGAGGTAACCAGGCTGTAAGAAATTGCAAAGCTGTAAGAATTTACTCTTGGGAGTGAACGTGTCTGGACTGTATCTGGGATTACATTTCCCAGCATAGGGCACACTTCACTTGGTTCAAAGATGTTCTGCCCTGGTTGTTTAGAGCAGCTGTGTCTTTCCCAGCTTCATTTTCACATGGCCGTGGTTTCTTGTCCTGTATTTGAAATTGTCTCAGAGTGAGATGAAAGTTTTCCAGCACTGTAGTGCTATACTGAGTTAACTTGCTGAGGGCCTACCCTGTTTCTGGTCTCCAGCAGCAGAATTAGAGCCTCTTTCACCAAGAATAATTCAACCTCTTCAACATGGACCTGCTGCCATGACCTCAGACATCACCTCCTCCTCCAGATGTTGCCAACCACTGCAGGAAGGACCATGTGCAGCTGCTTCAGCCCCAGCAGTTCACAGCTGGAAAATTACAGTGCAGTTTGCCTATAAAAAATAAATGAGAGTCATGATAAGAACCCACCTTCACCAGGGGGTTGAAGTGACACTCTGTGCTGTGGACTGGGGCAGCCGAGGTGCAGGCTGTGCAGCAGTGATCCCTGGCAGAAGGCTGGGATGGACAAGAGGGGGCAGTAATGGTTTAGGCTGCCACACAGCTGAACCCGCTCCAGGATGTTTTATCCATCAGAGCCCTGGCTCCAGGGGGTTAGGGACAGGGTTAGATGAAACTGATCGGCTGCTGGTGTTCAAGTTCTCCTGGTGAGTGAACACAGAACTTTGTGGAATTATGAGGCCTCAGGTGCATTCACCCATTTAGTTCTTGCTTGTCTTGTGTTAGAGGGAAGCTCAAAACTGAAGGGTTTGGTTTGCAAGTTGCAATGGAAAATGAATTGCTTTGTTTGCTGAAGAAGTCTAATTTCCATCTTGGAAAGGAAAGAATTTGTCTGTCATTGGTCCATCTAGGTCAGTAGTCTGGCTTATAATGGATTTCCTTACTAAAGGATTTGCAGTCAACGCAGTGACTGGTATTTGCTCTGTCATTTCTGTGTCATTCAGGATTCCAGTTCTCTTTTCACTCTACTTACACCACCTCTGACAGCCGTGGCAAGCAGGTTCACAGGTCAGTTATGGATTATGAGGGGGGAAACCACTTCTGACTGATTGTTGTACACCCATCAAAACTTAACAACAGCTTCTCTGTTTTTCCTACTCTGAGTGAAAACTTCTTTTTCTGAAAGCACCTTCAAGTCAATAATTTCCAATTATCTTTAGGGAAGTGTTTAGTTTTTAGAGGCTCTGCTTCTCAGAGATGATGGTCACAGGTGTAGGATGGTAGCAGGAAGGAATTTCTTGAAGTCATTCTGTCAGTGATGGATGATTCCATAAGACATTGAGAGAGGGGCATGCCATGAAATCATCTTCTCTATCTAGGGAGAAATTTAACTTGTGATAAAAAATACATTATCATTCCCCCCCTTTTTTTTTTTCTTGACATTATTCTGTCAGCATCAGGTTATTATATAGAAGGTGGCCTTTAGACAGGGAACCAAGCTGTGGAGCCAGGGGAAGCAGGGATTCAAAGATATTGATACTTCCTATAGTGAGGAAGAGAGCTGACCAGAAAATACTTTCAGTAGTTTTAATAAATTTTTTAAGAAAAAGGATAGAAGTGGTGGAGCAAATAAAAAGGAATGAAATGTTCTCATTGTGAGATGATGCTGAAGATAGAATTGTGTGTGGCCACTTTTGAGTCTTGTATGTCTTGAATGTTGGAGCACTGAGAATATTTTCAGAGCTGTGGTATCACAAAGTAGCTAATGGAAACATGGGTTTGAGTTCAGTGCAAGAGAGAAACTGTGTAAGTGTTTAAGTGCGTGCACATTTATATTTAATTACGGGACTGTTTTGAAATGGAAAAATACTTGTATGTGTATGCCTAAATGTGACTCTCATCCTCAATGTACTGCCTGAATCTGTTTGTTCAATTTTAGAAGACATCAGAAAAGCAATTTGGTACAGCTTGTAGTGTCCAGTGCATGGTGTGTTTTTTATATATATATATATATATAGATGTAGATATACACTTTTTTTTTCAAGTGAGAAAGATGAGGAGCCTAAATGGGAAGAGCTGCTCTTTCATTCTTTGGAGCTCAAGTACCTCTTAGCAGGCACCAGCACAATAAACAGTGCCAGACCAAAGCTGCTTTCAGATCCTGTTCTCTTGCATAACGCTGCCGTGCTTCAATCTTGAACCAGAAATTATTCTCTTACCAGCTGCACTCCTTCATTCTGGGAACTTTGACCTCAGTTTTATCAGTTTTAGCAAAATGTCTGCATGAGAGTTGCTGCACACAGGCAGCGAAAAAGGCAAGGATCCCTTTGATAGCCCATGGAAGGAGTGTTCAAGAATTGCTTCAAGACCAGAGAATGTGCTTGTTCCAAGGAGCAGCTTGACTTGTGTTGCATTGGTTTTAAGGACCCCTTTGTTGTGGGATAATGGGAAGCAGGATGAGATAGTGCTCATGACTTGCTGAGCTTTTTTGATGAACACTTTTTACTTGCAATTGCAGATTTTAATGAAAACTAAGTGGCCAATGTTGTTATTTTAAATTTAAAAGTATTTGTTTGTCCTATAGGTATGCAGGAATGTTACAGTTATTTTTTATACTTTAGCCTATAAACCAGCTTGCCCCCAGCTGTGTAACTCACAGTACCATCTTCCCCCACCAGCACTGAGGACTGAACCAGCTGCTTTTGTGATACTTTCATAGAACTTTTGATGAATATTTAGATGGACAGCTACAAAAATGGTTGGAGCTAAGGAAAGCAGGTAATGTGTCATAATGGGGCCTCCTTAAGCATGTAGGTTTATTGTCACCAAAAACTTCTCCCAGAGCTTTGCTGTTCTGAAAGGTTCAAGCCTGTACTCTTGACCAGTTTGTTCTGGTTTCAGCAGCCTTTTTTTGCCTGAAGTGGTTTATTTCCCTTCCTAGTGGTTATCTCTACTGTCTTACAAGGAGGAATTGCACCCCTATCCTATGGCTCCAGTCTTTATGGCCTGTGGTGTTAACACCTCAGTGCACCTTCATGTTCAGGTTGCTTCCCAGCTTTGTCATCAGCTGCCATAATTGCTCTTTTTTTGTATGCAAGTGATTAATCAGTTAAAAATGAACCAGAAGACTGATTGTTGGGGTTTGTGTTTTCATCAGTAGCTTCCAAGGAGACTGCAGCTTTTTCTTTCTGTGCTGTCAGGCACTGTCTCTTTTGGGCAGAATCTTTACTGCTGTCACAATTCCTCTGTCTCCAAGTTTACACTTTTAATGTGATAACACATGGAAAAGTGTGTTTGTTGAATATCCAGATAGCCGAGACTTACTTGTATTTATTTTGAGCAAACTCTCTGTAACCAACCTGTTCTATTATGATCTCTCTGTAGCTTCATGTTCTGATTCTTCTTGGTCAGTCTTTGCTGAAGTCTCGTGCTGCTGATGAGTTCTGTAGCCTTTCTTATATGTGGCAAGTCAGACTGTTCATGAAAGTACTGGCACTAAAGTCTGCATCTTCTGCATTTTTAGAGGTTTGAGTACAGTTGACTTCTGATTGAGTGTGGAGCAGTTGCACGTGTTGGTTTTGTTGTACTTAGAAGACAAAAAGTTGCCTAAAAACCTGTGTATATTTTTCAAATGTTTGCCTGGTCATCTGTTTTCCCTCTCTTTAGTGGCAGCAGTGGAAAATGATACCCTTTGTTCCAAAAGCCAGGAAGTGTGTTGTGACATAAAACTGGCCTTGGGCAATGTCCCAGCCCGGATGGACTGGCATGAAGGGCCTGCAGAACTAAAGCTGAGCTGGGTGGGTAGGAGCTACCATGGTGACTGGTGTTTCCTGGTACAGTTTGGCTTCTACAACACAATTTTGGCTGAAGTAGGTTGGAATTGAGTGGTTTTCCAATGGCATCATGTCCAGGGTCAGTATGTACAGTATGAAACTACCTGCCTGCTCCCTATTTCTGTTCCTCTGATAACACTGGCACAGAAATCTTTTCAGTGTCCGAAGGTTTTATCACTGGTTACATCCCTTGGCAGGTACCTGCTGGGCTCCTAATAAAACATTTGTATTTGCAGACTTTGCATCCTGGTTAAAATAAGTTATAAATGAAGTGATTTGTGTGAGAGGAGCACTCTGTTCTAACAACTTGCTACAGGAGTGGTAGGTTGTAGAAATGCTTTGTTAGCTGTTGTGATACATTAACTTTCTGGGCACATGTGTGAAGAATATTTTTTCTTTTTTTTTTTAAGGAAAAAGAGGTTTGCAGTCTGGTAAATCTGAGTGTCTTCGGGGGTTTTCTCATTTTTGAAGTTTGGGTTGTAGATTTCTGCATGAAACTTTCATGGTGTGAGGCTTGTGAAATTAGATAACATGCTTTAAACAAGCCACCTCTGGGTAAAGTACATCTCTAATTACTGAGACTAAATTATGTGGAAAGCGAGCTTGTGTCTGAAGTAAATCTCCAGTTCAGTAATCTAAAATTAAATAATGATTAGCTTAATTGCTTCAGGATCATAAAAAACACTCTTAATAAAATATAGGGATTAAGTGTGTGTTCTGAGAGCAGATAATTGCTTCTGCTTCATTTTCAGTAACTTCTCTCAAGACAGAGTTTGGAGGTAAGAGAAATAAAATAACCTTTTGTTATGCTGATTAGTAAAGCCAGGAAAAGTAGGCTAGTTCTTGTGTATGCAAGCCCTTGCTCCTTTCTGAACAGAAGCTGCAATTTCACTATTAATGGTAAATTTAGAACACTTGCTTTTAATTTCATAGATATGTGCCAGGTAGTCCCTCTGACAGCAATAGTAGTTGGTACCTGTGGAGCTGAGTGTAGTAATATATGTGTGAAGAAGGATCAAGTAGGGATTTTTTTCTTCAGAGAAAGGAAAAAGGCTTATAATCTTACTAAAAAGCATTTGAGTTATTCATTACCTGGGTTGCCAGCTGCTTGTTTGCATTGCATTTTGCTTCTAAACAAAATACTTTTACCTTCATTCATTGGAGAATGTCTTTTTTGCTTATAGGCAAATGAGAAAGCAAATCTCTTGAGACATAAGCAGTGGTACTTCCCTGGAGGGAGGAGATGGGGATTCTCCTGTTGCTCTGAGTGTTGCCAGGTGCCAGAAGTGGTCCCCAGTGGTGGTGGTAAGAAAGAAATCTTCCCCCACGTTTCTGTATTTGCGTTTTGTCTGTAGCAATGTACTTTTGGAAAAAAAAACTGGGCGTGCAAATCCTGTTCTTTTTCTAGAGCTGCATGAACTGCTGGGAGAGGCGTCAGAAGTCTCCCACTCGGAGAATTTTCGTTTAGGAATGGAATCAGCACTTGAGCTTGTTGCTTCTGCTGTCTCTCGTGTGTGCTGTATCTGTTGGTAATCATTGCAGCAGAGATTTAACCACAGACAAACCTCCACGGGACTCTAGAAATACTTCATGTCTCCTCCTTGCTTAAATGTAGAAGAAGGGGAACTAGGCCCTTACAGTACCTCCTTTATGGGGTTCATAGAAATTTCATCAGTGCTGGCTGGGGTGATCGTAGGCTGCCTTTAATCTGAACATCTTTAAATTTTATCGAATAACTGGATATGAAAATGTTGAGTGTATCAGCAGACTTCCTACTTTTTGCCCTTTTTTTTGTCGTCTGTCCTACAAGCAGTGACAGGGAAAGTGGAAAGCTGCTGAGACCCCACTGACACAGCAGCAGAACAGTTTTTTTCAGGACAGGATCTTAAAACCTGTGGTTAGTGTCAGATGTTGACATGTTAATGATGATCTCTGATACCCTGCCCCTTCATGGGCTATTAGTAGATTTTTTTCTAAGAAAATAATTTCATCTTGGTGATTTTGCAAAGACCTGAATGATTGCTTTAGTATTGTGTCATCTTTCAAGGTCTGTTGTAGGACAAGTAGTCTCCCTAAGAATGTTGATTTCTGAGGGATATTTCTCAAAGCTGTGATTCATAAAGCAGCATGTACTGGAGCAGCCACAATTCTGTGTTCAGGCCATGTATTGACCCTGTGCAAAGTTACATCTCTTTAAGATGTACATTTTCCTGCTGTAGAGGAAGTGAAAGCATCGATCCCAGCTCATTAGGTGGGCAAACAGACACTTCCTGCAAGCCCAAAATATTCTTGGGTCAAAAATTTTACCCCCAATAATTAGCTATTGCAGCTGAACCCGGCTGACTGCCTGCAGCTTTGGTGTGTGGAGGGAGACCCAGTAGGTTGATTCATTAATGTAGCTTTGTCCCAGTGTCATGGTGACCAGCTGCTTTCAAAACTGGTTGTGTAAAATGTTTTTGCCTGGGCTCATTGACATTGGTGTAGGACCAATGCCCCAGAAACCCAAGAAAGGCCTTTTTTGTGCATTTGCTGTTTTGTAGGATACTTTTCAACTTACATGGCTGCAATTTTTGCTTTTCTTTGTGTGTAAGCCTTGAAAAGGCCCTTGATGAGTTACTGAGAAGCTAAAATATGCTGGGGGGGGGTGGGCACAGGATTTTGAACTGTGACAGCTCTTGAATTCTCATGCTCTGCTTCTGTTCAGAGAAGAGAAAAATTGAGTTTCTCGTACCAAGCCTGTTACCTGTGCCCTTGTGTAGTGCTGCCTGGGTGTCTTATCTTGGGTCACTAGAACCTGCGACGAGGAATAATCTGGAAATTGAATGTTCTGAGTGAGGTGAATGGCCATGATGGAAGCTGCATGGATTGAATAACACCCTGAATAATTCCTTCAGCCTTTACCTACTTGACTGTCCAGGGGAGACCACCAAGGTGATGAGAGGGCTGGAGCACCTCCCCTGTGAGGAAAGGTTGAGAGAATTGGGATTGTTCAGTCTGGAAAAGAGAAGGTGATCTTATTGTGGCCTTCCAGTGCCTGAAGAGAGCTGCAAGAAAGATGGAGAGAGACTACTGACAAGGGTCTGGAGTGATAGGACAAGGGGGGGATGGCTGCAAACTGAAAGAGAGTAGGGTTAGATCAGATACTGGGGAGGAATTCTTCCCTGTGAGGGTGGTGAGGCCCTGGCACAGGTTGCCCAGAGAAGCTGTGAATGTCTCATCCCTGGAAGTGTTTAAGACCAGGTTGGATGGGGCTCTGAGCAGCCTGGGATAGAGGCAGGTGTCCTTGCCCATGGCAGGGGGGTGGAACTGGATGATCTTTAAGGTCACTTCCAACCCAAAGCATCCTGTGATTCTGTGATCTGTCATCTGCTGCTGTTGTCCTTATTGTGTGTCTTCCTGGGGGGACTTATCTCTCAGACTTGTCAATGTTATAATTTGCAGAAATCGCTGGAAAAGTCAGTTTTCATATAAAATTAGTTGGGACCATAAAGAGGAAAACAAAATAATCTTTGGATTCATCAGGCTAGACCTGAAAGCAGCTCACAAAAGCAGTCATGGCAGTCACAGTGTCAAGAGTTTCTATAGTGCAGGCAAGGAGAAACGTGGAGTATATTGGAAAACCAGTTAGAGTCCCTGTTTTCATGTTTAATTTACCATTGTGGAGGTTGTGGTTACTTTTCAAAGCCTGTAAGACAGAGGCCTCTTCACTGGCAGAGTGATGTTCTGAAAAGCTGCTCCCAGAGATCTGATCCCCGCTGTTAGTCTGGTGTGGTCTGGTTTTTAGGCAGAGTCAGTTTTGCACAACTTGCAGAGGTAAGGTTCTCTCCTATTTGTTTTGGGCAGATAGGGCACTGAGTTGTTGTACCTTTTATTTGGAGAAGGGGAGCATGACAGTGGTTTTTTTTCTGTAGCACTCAGTTCTCCTGCTCTTCAAAAACTCCACCCCATTAAGCTTTGTGCCTCTTTCCCAAGGAAAGAGCAGCCTTGTTGAACAGTGCTGGATACATTTATGGCTGGAACCCAGCCCTGCCAGGGTGGTCTCTGCTCTGGGCCGGCAGAGGATCCACTTCCAGCTGAGCGTATCTCCTGGTGGAACTCCAGGACCAGACTTGATCTCCCAGGGATATTTATTTTGAGAAGAAAAAACCAATCCAAACGGAAAGTGCTTTTGAAGAAGCCATAATGGCATTTACTCTTTCATAACTGTTTTGAAAATGTCAGTGTTGCTGTGGGAGCAATTGTTTTCACATGTGTAAGTTGTGAAGGCCACACATTCAGGACCTTTGGCAGTACTTTCCAAAGCAGCAGAAAGCAGATTTAAATACAAACACCGTCGCAGGATGTGTTTCAGGACAATATTGTTGTGCTTCAGCAGCAAGGCCACTTTTGATTCAAGGCTTCGTTTGCCCAATCTCTGCACCTGTGTCTCCCTCTGGAGTGAGTCTCCCCCTCCTCCTTGGCTGTGGTGTTCAAGTTTAACAGGATAAGTGATGCACAAGAGTGAATCAGCCCGAGACTGAGGAGTTAAAGATTGCACAACCAAATACATTTGTGATTGAAAATGGCTGATAAAGGACACCCCTGTAAAAGCAGAACAAGCCCTGCTCCTGTGGGATGTGAGGATAAGGACAGGGAGGAAGAGGCTCAGAGCAGTGAGAGCTGGTGATGGGGCTGCTGGGCCCTTGTGGCACGGCAGGACCTGGCTGCGCTGGGGCATTTTGCAGGTCACTTCTGGATACTCTTTGTCATGGCTTTGTGAGCTTTCAGCTTGTCTGGTACGAAGTTATCTGGGTACTCTGGATCTGTGTTGCGAGATGGGAGCAAAAGGCCTCAGCGTCTCCTTGTGCAGCTCTTTTTCCTTAGCAATGCCACTTATTACTGTCCTGTGTGGCCTGGGTTAACTGTTCCCCAATGTCTACAGAAATTATCTACTTGATAAAGAGTTCTAAACCAAAATTAAAAAAAAAACAACCTCCTTAAAACCCAACCCAACCTAAACAAAACCCCCAAACCCAACAGTTTAGCTTAAGATACATCTTGTTGGTACAGATGTGGGATGAGTAATAACTGTAAAAGCAGTTATACAAGCAAACCTTGAGGTCGTGCTGACCTTAAGCATGAGTTTAGAGTGAGCCTCTAGTAGTGCCCGGGAGCAGAGACTTGTGAGCAGTCAGTCAAACCAGGCATAGAAAAAGCTCTCAGTTGCCTGGAAGTAATGAACTTACTTACAGAAAAATACTTCTGATTAATGCAGTGAAGTTTCAATTATTCCCATTATTCTGAAATCTGGTTTATTACAGTAAAAGTAAAAAGAATTTAAATAGAATTAATAAAAAGTAGTTCATGTTTAATGGGCTTAAAAGTGAACGAAATCTGCAGACTCAAGAAGCAATTACACATTTCTGAGTACATAGCACGAAGATATAACATATCTTGTTATATGTCTTGACTGGAGAAATATTGATTCTTTTAGATTAGTTCTGGTAATTAGACCAGGCTGCTTGTTTGTTTATTTTAAGTGAAGCTAGCCTGGTTTGCTAGACTCATTGTCTATAAATGTGTTCTATATTAACACATTGCATTGAACTGCAGGCAGTTTGTAATACCCTTGAATATCTGATTTTTTTGGCATATAATTGCAGATGAGCTGAGGGTTATTCTGGCAGATAAAAATGGATCATAATAGCATAAACGCTGCTTCTCAAACCACTACTCAGCCTGACTGAGGAGCTTTTTGAAGAGCAGTGCCAAGCTAGCAGTGGTGACATCTATAATTCGAGTTTGGCACATAGGGTCTTTTGAATATGAAGCTTTGGTACAGTGAACACCTCTTTTTACTAATTAACTTCTAATTTTTCGAGTGATATGGAGCAGGTTTTGACTTGGCAGTCAAACTGTTCTGGACTGCAACAAGCTCCATGAGAAATGGGTGCTCACTTTTATGCCAGTAATTCTGCATTTCTTCCAGTACTTTATAACTGTGCCATCAGGAAACAACCTCTGCTTCGGTGATTTTTTTTGTTTCTCTGACAGAAGTGGAAGCAATACAGAGGAATGTATGGAGATGTAGAAATTTCCACTCATGCAGCTGCCCACCTGGCTGGGGTTGTGATCACTAAGAGATCTCCTGAGGTCAGATTAGTATCACTATTTGTGGCACTTGTAGGACTGAAAAAGTACGCACAGTGGCAGAATATTCTAATGTCCTTTTGTCTGGGTCTGTCAGAGCCAGTTTACATCAGACCATGACAGAAAGGGCAGAGAGCATCTGTGAAAACTCCCAACGTTTCACTATCAGCTGTGGAACAGCCCCCACGCAGTGTTGCTGTCTGAATGTTGCTGGTGGAAAGCAAGCATGGATTTTTAGTGGGCCAGCCATTCCCAGGATTCCTGCAGCCCTCAGTAAAAGGGTATTTAGGTCATGTCTCTCTCAAGCATTGCGTTAAAAGGCCACTGTTCAGAAGCAGCTGAACAAGGGAAACTGAATCGTGACAGGGCTGACCAGTCCTGGATTTGTGGTCTTTGTTGGCAGCATCTTTCAAAGGCTCTGTGTGTTACCACAGAAGGGTCCCCTGCTCTGCACAATCCAGAATGGCTTAAATTAACTATATATGCTGCTAGAGGCCTACTTAGCAATAGAATGCCAAAGTTACCCAGGAGATGGGAGATGTTAAGAAAAGGTGAGAGCTGTAGAAGTTTTCAGGTTTTTGTCTGACATGGATTTTAAAGACAGATGGGATGTTTACAGAGTGGCTGCTGTTTAGTTTCCCTGCTGAATGGCCAACAAAAGCCTGAACTTTAACAATGTACAGCCTTCTCACTTCTAAGTTAACTTTTTTGAATTGTGGGATACAACCACAGTTCTTTACAAATGCAGTAGTTTATAAGATTTCACCACGTGCAGAAGTGCACATTTATGCACACGCAGTTCAGCACTGTGCGCAAAATATGATCTTCAAATTTGCATAGGAGAAGGGATTTTTGTTTTTATGGTGGTTTGTTTGGGGGTTTTAGGGTTTTTTATTGTTGGGTGGGGAGGTTGTGTGGTGTGTGGCTGCTGCCAGTATTGGTATTGAGACCAGAAGGGGCTGGTGTGACCTTGTCAGAAAACACAGAACAATAGAACTTTGCTCAGCATATATTTGTTTTTGCTATCAGTCTGCTTGATAAGTCTGGTCTATCTTTTTAGGAAGATACCTGCTTTTGTGTATATGCAAAAAGAGATCTGACCACAGGGGTAATTATGAATTCAGGCTGATAACAGCCTTGTGAAATATTTGTCAGTGAAATAATCCAAAAGAAGAATAGATATCTTGTTCGGGAATGAACCTGCTGCTGACAGCAGTCAGGGTGACATCAAAGAGAGCAGAAGTTGGATCCCAAACAAGGAGGAAGGGGGTGATGTGGGTCTCTGCCCTGCTTTACAGCTCTTCCTTTTCTTGCTTTTTTCCCCTCTGGGCCGTGAGCAGCAGCTGCACAGCCCTGTGTGAGCAGTGTGAATGCACTGAGCAGGATCCAGCTCCCCACCCACTGTAATTCAGGCTGCCAATTCAGCTCACTGAGGAATTGTTTTGTTGTGTACCTGTTGCGTTTTCAAGTCATATTTTCACCTGTTTTTTGTTCTTGACTGCAAAATAGTGGGTCTGAATCTGCCTCGGTGACACTTACTCAGCAGAATGAATATTACTTTTGGTGTTAGTATTTTTGCTTCTCTGTCTCCCCTGTGATGAAGATCTGAAACATCTGGATTTGGAAGAATGGTGACTTCTGTCTTCTGTCCCTCTCCATATGGCCTCTGTCTCCTTCCAGGCTCAAACCATGGAAAGTTTGATGGTTAAAGCATAGTCTTCCTATGTATTGATGAGATATATTTGTCCATGTGGCAAATGTGAGCCTGGTGACAGAAGGCTGGTTGGTCTTTCTCACTTGTCTCAGATCTGTCAGGAAGACTGGGGACTATAAATTCAAAATTGCATGGCACTATATTTCTACTTCTCAGAGCTGCCTTTCTCCATTGCTGGTAAGTTGTGAGCAGTTCCCACTTTGGAGGTACATTTGTAGATGAGCTCATGCAAATGCTTTTCTGGGCATTTTGTGGGCTTAGTTTAGCAGGGCACTGGCAAGGGAAAACTTCCCTGATGTCTCTCCTCGGTCTTGCAGCTGTGAGTCCCACAGCATGTGGATAACTGGTGTCACCTGAGGCCTTTGCTTTACCCTGCTCATCTTATACTTATTTATTTAATAATCATAAAAATAAGAAATAATCCTATTTAGTCTTTTCCATCCTGGCAGTACAGCTCGTGGTAGCAAACTCTGGAGCAGAGGCACGAGGCATAAATGAACAAAGGGGATGTGCCGAGTCCCACGTCTGTCTCCGAGCTGGCTCTCAGGAGGTGGTGGCTTTGCCTCTGGACACACTGATTCAGGAGGTGGTGGCTTTGCCTCTGGACACGCAGATTCAGGAGGCGGTGGCTTTGCCACCAGACAATCCCCAGGAGCTTTCCTGCCCCTGCCTGTTCACTTCCATCAGGGATCCTGCATTACTGTGGATCAGAGAGCAGATCACACTGCTCCTCGTCTGCAGAAGGTAGTGTTTTATATCTGAAATTTAAAGCAGCTCAGCACTTCTTGAAAGACAGAGTTTCCATTTCTTCCCAATTAACGCTCAGTACTTCAAAGGAAAGCTTTGAACCTGGGCAGGGGCTTGCAGGCACAAATATGATGCTTGCTGAGACTCCGTGTAGCAGCAGTCAGAGGCTTCTCCTGTTCAGCCACAGCACATTTGCATGCAGACAGATATCTCCTGGCTGGCTCTTTCTCTCATATGTTTGAGGCTTAATTTTTTTTTTCCTGCATAATTTTCCATCCAGAAGTGAAGTTCTCCTTATTCTCCTTATACCACTTACCTCGCAGGTGAGACTTTTGTTTATCCTTTATTTTGCACCCCTGTTTTAACAAGCGGTGGGCCGGTGCCACAAAGCATTTTCCAGGTTCACCCAGTCTGTCTAGGTGGCTCCCTAGGTTTCACAGCTTGGTGTGTAAATGCATTTAACACTCCTGAAGTTTCTTTTGTAGTTTATTTTTGTCTGAATACAAAGGATGAATTCCCATTTGTCTTAAGAATTCAACCACTTGGAGTGAAGAGGAGCATTTCATGTAGTCTTAGAGATGAGTAGACACTACTGAGGTTTTTTCTTAATCATCAGAGACTAAGATTGGCAGCATTTTGTAATTACGTAACATCGATCTATTTTATACATTGCAACAGGCCTATTACTCAAATAATTTTGTACTAATAGGGCTTCTGTTAGATAACTCCTTTTGTGTTTGTTATGTAAGGGCTGGTATTATAGAATTGCTGTTTGAATACCAGCACTATAATTTTAGAGTAGCTTTTATAATAGAAATACCAAGTAAGCCTTGTTCCAAATATAGGCGATTATTCCAATATCGTAATTATTTTTTTTCCCAAATGACGCCTCTTGATAATTGCTACTTTGGGTTTTGTTTTCATTTAAAAAATCACGATGCTGTCCTGTGCCCAGTCATAATCCATTATGTGCATTTTCTGTGATGAATGTTGTGCATTGGAAAAATATTGATCAGCAGTCCTGGAAACTGGTGATTGAGCTTCACCTACAAAAACATTGCAAGTGCCAGTTTAGTGACTCTGCATATCTGAAACCCTCCTGTCATCTTTGAATTGTGTGTATGTTTGTCTCTTGGGCTTTGGGGTTTATTTTGATTTAATTTGACACAACCTTATTTCTCCAGTTGAGAACAGAAGCAATGTGAGCAAGTCTCAAAATGAGACTGGGGAACACAATCATTAAAAATTCCTTTGGAGCCCATAGAAACTGTAAATTCCTAAGCAAGGAATTTAGTTGCAAGCTATCTCCTCCTCTGACAAAGATGTAGATAAGTAGTAAGACTTTTATCTTGCTGTCTCTTGAGAAATGTGGTTGAGCTATAGGTGAGATTGCAAAAGGTTTGACAACAGACCTGGACTTTGTGCAGGGTATAAGAGGGCGGGAGGACCTGTTGACTTGGTGCATGGAGAGCTCCTGAAATTTTTCTTTATTTCATGAATGCTGTGGTGCTTCTGTTCTGGTTTTCCACAGGACCTGTATTCACCGCACTTTCTGGAGTATATTGTATTTAATTTGTGCTTTAAATTCAGAGACAGCTTTTGCATTCTTTTCCCACCCAGCTCTGCTAAACCAGATAAAAGCTCCTATTTGTTTGTGACTTTTAAATTCACAGCCTCCTTTTTTTTTTTTTTTCCTTTTTGGCCAAATAATTCCAAGCATTATCTGTTTCTTTGAATGTAAATAACTTTCTATTTGTTGCATCTTAAGTGGTTTTGTGCTGCCTCTTTCAACTTTATTAAAATCTTCTAATGTGAAGCCACTTCCAGGGCAGCCAGGGGTTTGAGAGGGACTTACACCATACATTTGCTCTCTGTAGTACTGCTGCTAAAGTTTCGTCAGAGAAGGGCAGTGTTAGGGGGCTGTGACTATCACTTGAACTTTTCTTTGGTATTTAAGCTAGATTTCGTTTGGATTTTATTTCTTTAGAGGCCTGGCTCTAAAGAACCAGGTGAGTTATGCCAGTGAAAGCTGCATCTTCACGGAGGGCTGCGTTGGTGAATGAGAATCACTCTTCAGTCGGACTGCTGAGTCCCTGTACAGATGTGCCCTCAAGTTTCTCTTTGTCTGAACTGTCCAGATTGTGGTGCAGAGCACCTGGATGGGCCCCTGAGCCTTACCCACCCCAGCAGCACCGTGTTCCTGCTCAGGGTGTTGGTGCTGCCACCTCCTTTCTTCCCTCTCCAGGCTCTGCTGTCTCCTTTGTGTTAACTGAACTCCTGGACTACGCCTGCTCAGTGCCCTCCCAAAGCCCTGATTTTGGGGCAGGGGGAAGAGAGGGGAAACACCACTGTCACCTGTTGGGTGCTGTGGTGAGAGGCTCCTTGGTGCTAAAATCTAGATTTTGTTAAAATCTTTCGTCGGGTCCTGCAGAAACAAAAAAGTGTCAAGTGGCAGTGCTGAGCACACGCACGACCAGGCGAGCGAATCTGGTCGATTGTAGCCTGGTAATTTCCTGTAAGGAGCTTACTGGATTAGAGCAAAAGCTTGGTTTGTCAGCAACACCACCTGACTGTAATATTTATTGAGCAGTATTACCTGTTTTAAATATTAGTCCACTTCTGCCCCATTCATGCCTTCATTCTTGAGGTAAGAGGGGCTTTTTTAGTTGAGTGTTTTACAAAGCCATGTAATGGAGAGGACACCCAGTTGTTTTTTCGGGCCGCTGAGCAGGCAGTTTTAGTAGATGAAGCACTTCCAGATTTACCTCGATGTGCTTTTGTCACCATAATCCCTCCTCCGTGTCAAGACTGATTTGCTTTCTTAGCCAAGACTCACATCGTGCGTTTTTGCCGTTCCATTTCTCCTCCTCTTTTTGTTTTTGTTTGTTTTTTTTATTAATCAATAACAAATTGGGAAGATGTTGCTAAACCAGTCAGGTGCATGCTTATTAGCTGGAGTCTGCGCTACGCTCATTGCCCTGGCTTTAGCCTATTACTTGTATTGGTAAGTTAGATTTTTGTACTGTGACTGTGCTGGTGGTGGCTTGTCCTTTAAAGTGCTTCCTTGGGGTGAGCTGGAGAGTGGTGGTCCTTTCTGAGGTGCTCTGGAAGGCTGATGTGTACTTACTAATGTGTGGCTGGGGTTGATACCTTCCCTGATTTGCTCTGGTGCCCTCGTTGTTATGGGACTGTTTTGTTGCTGTTTGAGTTTTTGCATGTTTTTATTCAGCTGAGAGCATAGTGGCTAAGGATGCCACTTGGGCAAGATGGTGATTGTGTATTTCCATTATTTTCTGCAAGCCTTTATAGACTTCTTTCTCCCTTACTTTGTGCTCTTAGCGTTCTCATAGCTGTCTCTCGGCACGTAACACGGAAATTAGGCTGACAGGCTCACCACGTATTAGGGTGTTTGTGGGACATGCATGTCTTCAGCATGGAAAAGGGATGTTTCAGGCAGATGAAAATTAAGATTCTACCCCTTGGGGGTGAGCTGGGCCTGGGAGGGTGGTGACTGGGAGCAGCAGAGCCAGGAGCCTGCATATGCCTGGGTGTTTCGACTGGGTTTGGGAAGGGTAGGAGTAGGGCAGGGCTGCCTTTCATTTCTGGACTGGCCTTGTTTCTCTGTGTCTCCACATATGTCCAAGATTTTAAGCTGAAAAAAATCTTGGAACTTTTTAGAGCCGTGTCTGGAGCAAACAGTGACTTTTAGAAACCTGAGTGCGATCTCTTGGCTGGTTTTAGTGAACAAATACACATCACTTCAACTGTAAAAGGAAAAGCTTGGAGTTGGAATTAATATGGCTGTAACTGGAAAACTTCCCAAGGGGTGTGACATGGCTGTGAACAAGTTTCCAGCATGACACATGAATTTGTTTGTTTGTTTTATGAGGTGTTTAAAAAACAAAAGAAATGAAAATCTGTGTAGGATCATCTTGGTTTTATTTTGCCAAGCATTTCCTCCGGGCAGTTATGCCTGTACTATTTACAAGCCTATGATTCTCTGTGTGTGTATGCACACACATGTAATATTAATAAGTTTATTTACATATAAGCTTTATAGTGAATCTCTGCAGATATATAAACTCTCAGCTATACAGTGTGGCAGCTCAAATTAAAATATGTGTGATTACTAGCCTCTGTAGCCCTCAAAATGTTTCAAGAAAACAGGCATATGTGACTTTACAGTTTTAATGTTAAAAATCAGGAAGTCTAGAGCTTAAAGACATTTACAGCTGTCCTGCTAAATATTATTTTCAACAGAAGAAAGTACATGTAGTAGGTACATACATGAACACAGTGCAGTTTTTAATTAATTCTTCATGTCTTAACTCAATACTGGGGTGTAGTGTGGGCATCTGGTATCAGATTTTGTACTGATACAAATACAAATTTGTGTGCATTATTCGTAGAGCGTAACACGCACCCATCTCTTATAATTCTTTTTTCCCTTTATTCTGTTCACTCTTGAAATTCTTGACTTGAATCCAGGTCAAATATGGTTTGCAGGAGAGATTATAACTCTGCACACAGCAGGAATTAGCTGGTGTTAGGTCAGATCCTCTTCTTCGACAACCTCAAGGTTCAGGAGAGAATTAATTACATCACCTGCTTGTTTGTGAAAAGAGAGCTCATTCAAACCTCTTTGATTAGGTATAGATGAGACTTAATACAAGTGCCTCGGGGTGTTTTTTTTTGATTTGTTGGTTTGGGTATTTTTAACTCTTTAGCTTGTTGTTGCTTGAAGAAAGCTGACTTTGATAAATATTTTAGTTTATTAATTTTTTAACATAAGTTCATCCTGTAGGGAGTAACTGGAAAGACTAATTATTTCCTTTTTCATCTTAAATGCGTTTGTTTGGCTGCTGCAATTCCCTTAGAATATCCTCAGATAGAGCTGGGGTGATTAAGATCAGAGATCACCAGTTCAGCAGGGAATCAACTTNTAAATATGCATTTATTAGGTATGTGAAGGAAGACTGGTGCTCAGGCAGCGGTGAAAGGGCGAGGGACCACCACAGTGTCCAAGTTACGGGCAGCTGTATAGGGAATAATCCAGAGGGTTCCCCCATTACCCAGCCACATCTCCTCGCGTAGGCTCATTGTGATACCGGGTGTGAATCCTCACGGGATACTCAGCAATCCAGTAGTGCAACCCCAAAGTACACAGAAATGATAAGAGCATGAGACATCACATTTTCTTCTTTGCTTGGTTGTTGCCGCTTCAGAGAGTTTGTTTGGTTAAATTCTCCCCACAACACGAGACCCTAAAAGAATTGTCCTTTTTCACAAATCAACAAATCACTTAGCACAGAAAGAATGGATTTGTCACTCTGTGTAGGCTTGTCATCACTTAATATGTAGTATAAACAAATAAGAACCCTCTGCTATTTTTGTGGGTTTTAATTGACCATTCCCAAGCTACAAAATATTTGAAACAAATGCTTTTCCTTTCTTTTTCCCCTACTGCCGAATCTGCCTTCTGTTTCAGCTTCTGGCCACCAAAGGAGCCTGGAATACTAACATGTATTTAGTGTGATTAATTGGTGTACTTTGTATTAGAAGTGAA
>VYZQ01007650.1:9440-68959 GCA_013400655.1 Mystacornis crossleyi | reverse complement strand
TCACTTAATATGTAGTATAAACAAATAAGAACCCTCTGTGCTATTTTTTGTGGGTTTTAATTGACCATTCCCAAGCTACAAAATATTTGAAACAAATGCTTTTCCTTTCTTTTTCCCCTACTGCCGAATCTGCCTTCTGTTTCAGCTTCTGGCCACCAAAGGAGCCTGGAATACTAACATGTATTTAGTGTGATTAATTGGTGTACTTTGTATTAGAAGTGAAGGTAATTTGATACAGTGATTTTACCTTGTTCCTAGAGCTGCCTTGTAGCTTGAGTGATGTGCCCGAATGCCTGAACTGGCCATGAGTGCTGTGATTTCATTAATGCACCTTAAGAGCAAAATAATTCAGATGAAAAAGTTTTGGCTGCTGTTGTGTTTTGTGCTGCAATAATTTAACATTTTTTGAGAGGGGAGACCTATGCTAGACTTACAGTTTTAATGAACTACGTAATTTCACTGCTCCATGTATTTTATTTGCTTATTGACTGTAATGGTGCTTTGCTCTCTCTGTTTCAAGTGTTTGAAGCAGTAGTTTAGCACATGATCTCTAATGATGTCCATCTTCACTTGGATTTTATTCGCAATTCCCTTAATTGTGTTTTTGGACTGAATGCATTGTCTGTTATTTCAGCCACAATAACCTGGAGGGTCCTAATTTGTTCGTGCTGGGGGATGATTCACAGGCAGTGGGGACAGGTTGTTTCCATGGGAAGCCCCCTGGCCCTGGGGAGGGTTTGGTGCTTTGGGAAGTGCGGTGTAAACACCGAACTGGTGAAACGTGAGCTTTGAGCCCTGTTTCACGTTAGGGCTTGGCTTGTGTTATCTGTGGATAATGTGCCCATAATCTAGCGGGCTGTGCTGGAAATATCACCGTGCTTGTGTAAAAGCCACTGCGTGCTCTGCTGCTTTAGGCAGCTTAAAGCGAAGCACCGAGATGATAGGTGTCCTACATTGACTGAGTAGTTGTCTCTGAGATAATTGCCTGGAGATTAAAACAGCCTGTGTCTTCCTAGCACACCCGTAGCACCAAACCACGCAATTTGAGGAGCGTAGAGTATTCATCTAAATCAGGAGTTTGCAGAGAAGCTGGAGCCTCGAGCGGCGTTCCCAGTGTGGCTTTCAGGGATGTTTCTGTGCTGTGGCTGCTGCTTGTGGAAGATACGGAAACCTTGACTATCTAAGAGCTTGTTACAGAAAGAATTCTGTGACCACGCCCACGTGCCTAAACCATGAGTTTATGTGGGCTAAAATAGGATTGCTGTGTCTTTAAACGTGATGAGCTGAAGAGGTTGAGCTTGGCAGATTTTTCAGCCTGCTTTGCTATGGAAATAAAACTTAGTGTTGTCCTGTTCAAATACATATATCTGTCTCTCTCTCCTCAGTGATATTTTGAACCCACTGAAAAATTTCCAGATGCACGTGGTTGGCGAGTGTCTATGAGGGTGTCTCCAAAGTAACTGGAATACTACAAGTTTCATGGAATTAGCCAGGGAAAGGAGAAAGGGCATGCTAGGAGCCTGTTGTGACAAAGTTGGATGTTCTTTGCTACCCATGTCTCTACATGGATGTGAGCATTGTCAACACAAAATCCAAGTTCATAAGGAAACCAGGCTTTTGAAGCTACACGCTAAATTCCTTTCTTTGGCAGGCAGCTCTCTAAGCTGCTTAAGCTCTTCTCTGCAACCAGAGCAATTGTTATCCAGGAACTAAACAGAGATTCCTCTATACGGGTCCGAGTTGGAGCTTAGATAAAATATGAGATATTAAAGGCTGGAGGAAAGACTGGAAGAGCACCTGTCAACACTGCACAGGATGTTTTTTTACTTTTGAACACAAACCAAGTTGACCTCAGGGACCTGGCTGATCGTGCTCCGTGCAGTGGTTGCTCTGCCACAGACCTCTGGTCCGGAGAGGCAGCAGTTCCCATTCCACTGAGGATGTGCAGCAGCACAGTTCCCCAGGCACTTGGTCCCCCATGGCTGATTTGGTTGCCCTTTGCAAACAAATGATGTCAGACTGCGATGTGAGAGACATGTGATTTAGCACTCTGAAATTTGGAAGACACTGTGAGAGAGACCCATCATTTCAATGCTAGCAAAGAGATTAAGAGGAGCAAAACAAATGTTGTAAGTAAAACTTACATCTGTCTTAAGAATAACGAATGTTTCAAATCACATCTTAGATTTAGCTGGTAGAGTTAAAAATGAATCTGTGACTGAGTTACCTGGTAGGGTGTGTCTGTACTGCAGCTGTGATGTGATTAAAGGAGGGGTGAAATGCTTGTAAGAGTAGCCATGACAACGTAGAGCTCACTGCAGGCTGCAAAAAACACCTGGGAAGTGGGGTGAAAACTCAGGCAGTTTGGACTTAATCAGTACTGCTCCATGTGCAATGCCTGCCTTCCTGTAGAGCCCACTGATGACATTTCAAGGAGAGAGGTCTCAGGATGGCTTTGCATGGTCAAATGAGAGATCTCAGCATCATTTTTTCTATGGAGATTGTCACTGTGGGCTTGTCATTAAAAAAAAAAATTACATAGAATATAGTTGGGTGGGTGTGATTTGAGTGTGAGGCAGTTTTCAGCCAGGCTTATTTCAGGAACAAGTTGGTTTGCTCAGGGCTTTGTCCATTTGGGTTTTGAAAATGTCCAAGGATGGTGTTTCCTCGGCCTCTTCACAGTTGCCCTCAACTCGCTGCAGTGCTGAGCCATTTTTCATGTGTAGTTAATACAGCTGGCAGTAATATGAACTGGTGTCCTCTTTTAATGAGAATCTTATTAGTTGGTGTCCAAAAGTAATTTTTTCCAGAGGTGGCCGCTTGGGACAGGCCATTTGAAAATGCAAACATCTGAAGTTTGGTAGACTTTGAAATTGAAGTAAACCTGGAAGAAGCCTGTGGGTTTTCTTTTTCAGCCTTTTTTGCCTGGAAAGGAGAGACTCAAACTATTGCAGGTGTCCATGGCTTGGCCTTGTCTGTGTGAAGTGCTGATTTCTCATCCTGCAGTAGGAGTCTGCCAGGGAAACATGCAATCAGCAGCTGGAGTCACTCCCCTTCTCCTGTTTCTCCTATAGTCTGAAATATATATTCATCTGTAATTGTTTGAAGATGCTTTCCCTCACATCCCTGTCATGCATGTAGTCTGTTTGCTTTCACGCAGTCCGGTATATTTCTAAAACCAGAAGGTGAAAGCAAAACTTTGAGATGTGTAGGAAAGATCATCAAGAGCTCATAGGAACTGTCATCCAGGGAAGGACTGAGGAGAAAAACTGTGTACATGGGAGCAGGTAGGATGACAAAAATGCCATCAGAGTGCAGATACCAAGAATGCATTAACACAGAGGAGAGGGAGAAGCTCTCCAGAGAAAACTAACTAGAAATGATGGTATGAAATGAGAAAGTGGCTTGTAATGTCAGAAAAATTAATGGGTACTTGAGTTCTTGTGAAATTACTGTAAAAATAAAACTTGCAAACCATCAGGATACTGTTTAGTATCTTGAGTTCAGAAATAGCATCAAATGCACTTCACTAAATAGACCATCTTTCTACTTGGTGCACGTATTGCCATGGTGAGGGACAAATTAAAAACAAATCATTTGTTCTCAAGAGATCAATAATAGAAGCGACACTTCTGAAAATAGATGTTTACGTGGAGAAGGAGATGAAGCAAGGATATTTTAGGTTTACTACCCTCTTGATACGTCTGGGAAATTTTTGGATTGGCTGATGATTGCTTTGCTCATCCAGTGGGAGCAGGTCTGGTGGAAGGAAGCTGATGAAGAGGGCAGAGCTGCACCAGGGCAATGTGTGTGTAGATGGAAGCAGCTTCCTTCTGTGCCCAGTGGGATGGGAAACAACCCAGTTCAGAGGGTTTTCTCTGGCAATTAGTAAGCTCCTCTTGCCTGACTGAATCCAAGTGTTGTAGTGGTTATGGTTATTAATGTAAGACCATGTGTCTGTGGCACCGTAGTAGCTGGCATCAGATTGGAGGGATTATCACTTGGACACCAGACTGTCACTTTACTCCATGGATTCAGCAAGTGGAGGGGGGGAAAAAGTGATGAGGGTTTCTTCTGACATATAAATAACTCATGTAGTTGTGTGTAGTGAAGGGAGGGAAATAACAAGCTAAATATTCTGGCATGGAGGTGGAGAGTGATGGGTGGAAGACTTGTTCATGTCGTAGATTCAGGGGGGAGCATGGTCTGTACTCCTCCTCAGTTTCTCACCTCTTAATCTGTCTTCATTTATCTACCTGAGCAATTGTGAATCAGGTTTGGGCCCCTTGCTCCACAGGGATGTGGGGAAGCTGCTGTTTTGCAGGAGGTTTGGCTCTCCCTGTGCACTCCTTGGATTTAATTTACTGTCGAAGTCAGTAGTGGCAGCCCCACGGGTCAGGATTTCTGTTCAGCAGTTGTGAGGCTCACTTTGGAAATTGTTCCTCCATCCAGGAGAGTGGCTCCAGGGCACGCCTGGAGCTGTGCACTCTGGTCTTTGGGGAAGCCATGCGCTCATCTGGAAACAGGCAACATTTTCTAAAAGATACTTTTTTACACAATATTTAACTTCTTTAAAGCCATTATTATGGCTTTGTTGTGTTACAAAGTTTATTGGGGCAATCTAGAAAAGAAATCCAGTATCATTTACTGTGTCTAATTAAATTATTACGTTCCAGTTCATCTGGTTGCTACATGGCTCTGCTCTGGCCACTTGCTGTCAGTGAAACTCTGTCTTCTATGAGGGTGGAGAAATGTGGAATTTTTTGCAGCTTAGGAGTTGTACAAAGCAGAGCAGGTGACTCAGGAAAGGGCACTCCAGCAAATCTCCTGTCAAACTGTAAATCCGTGCATAGAAATACAGAAATGCTAAAGCTAGAAAGGCTAAAGTTTCTCCCTGAAATAGTTATATTTTAACCTGTTAGGGGTTGGTTTGTTTTTTGGGTGTTTTAACAAAGGAAACTTTTTTCACCTAATTAAGGATTTGAGACCTAATGAGACGTTTAATTACCAGATACAAAACAGATATTTATCTCAAGTTAGAATTTAGGAGACAAGGGGATGACATATTATCTAAGTATGTTACTCTTGAACTATTTGTTAGTATTTTCCCCACAGTGTTCAATTAATGCTTAAAAAGTGTCACTATCAGTGTCTAGACATAAATCTGACTAATTCCTCTTTTATGGTGCCAGTTGTAATTGTGGTAGCGTCAGGTTTTTCATAAAAATGCATTTTCACCCGTGCAGTCAAACTATCTGTCTTAATAACTTCAGAAAGAATGAAAGGCTTTGGAAAGCCTGAATTACTGTGAAAACCCACTCTGGATAGTATTCTTCTAACTAAAGAGTAGCCACAGCCAGAAAGTAAGGGAGAAAGTAAGACCTAAGTGCCAAGGAAAATCTGTCTCCTTTAAAATTCAGAGACCTCATTTTCTCCCACCTGCTTTTTATTCAGAGGTTGCAAGAGGCTCTTTTCCTTTTTCAACTCCCAGTTGGGTTTTCAACTTTGAATGAACTAGCTGAAATGAAGAAAATACTCACTACACCTGCTAGCTCTATCAAAAGCAGAAGTAATTAAGGCAAAAAGTCTTTCTTTTCAAGAGAAATGGAAAATGCTTACATTTGAGGGGGAAAATGTCAGTATCAGCATTTGCTCCATGGGAAAGGCTGAAAATACGAGAGCTGCTAGATGCAGAATGTGATTTCCTGGTGGTTAAATTTTGACATGATTTCCAGTCAGGTGGTGCAAAAGTCCCGAGTTCTTCAAAATAATAAACGTGCCCGGTTTTCAACTACATGAGAAAAACTTGCAGAGGTAACTTACAGCTCCAGCTGTTTCTGTGAAGTAACATGTTTGTAACTTTTGGTCTCAGTCCTCTTGCATGGTTTTAAGCAGCTAGAGTTTGTTTCACTTTTTAAATGTCTGGTGTGTTGTGTTGTTTTATTTTGTAATTGAACTAAAATCCTGCTTGTACTTTTTGACTGACAATATGTACTTACATGTTGGGTTTGCCCACCTTCATGTCAAGTGGAGGGGGAGGTTATACCTCTTCCTGGCCTGTCTCAGACCTGGGAATTTTGTCAGCACCCAGCCTGGTCAGGGTTTCACAATATTCAAGGTGTTTGTGCGGAAATAACAGTGACCTGCACAGGGAACAAAAGTGGAGAAACCAAGTATGTGTCACATTTTTAGCATTTGAGAAGTTAAGCTTAGGGCAGGAGTCTGTTCCAAGCCAGTTAAGAAATGGGAAGAATTGCTCCTTTTTGTCTGTCCTTTTTGAAAGAGCGTGTGTAAAATGTTCATCTTAACTTTCTTACTACTCTCTATTGGTTAATCTATGCATTGACTTAACATCTATGCATTAACTTAACTTTTGCATTGACTTTAATGCAAAAATTCAACTGGCAGCAATCACTTTTATGGGAAGAGAAGAAACTTGATGCTCTTGCCACATTGCCTGTAAAAAAGAAATATTAGTGCTTCTGTCCCAATGCAACTGTTATCACAGATTTGGAGGGTTGCTGATACAATGTAGCACTTACATAGGTGTTCAAACTGCAGCAGGATGGAATAAATAATGAGCTGATTTGAGAAGAGCACTGATTTTGGCCAGCCCAGCCTCATGACGTTACTTTTCAATCACGAGATCTGTGCTCTCCTGGTTTCCACTTCCCACCCTTTCTCTGATTACAATGCTGGTTTTCTACAGACCATTTCTTACTGAATGCCAGCATTACTACTGGGTTAAAATGAAGTTTCTTCAGGCCTACAACTACTGTCCTGGAAATTGCTGGACCTCTGCATGTTTTTGTATCTGTGTGTATATTTATGTATCAGCAAAGTGATTTTCAAATCCAGGGAATTCTGCCCTAATAGAAAGCCCTGCCTTTGGCTGAGGGTCATTTTTTGGTGTGTCAGCACAGTGCTGCCTACTGCATCTGTAAGACCTCCAGGGTACCCACACTGCGAGCGCTAAACCTGGCTAAAATTGGTCATCCCCTCCATCCTACTCCTTCCTGGGAGAAACATTGCTTCCTGCTCCCTCAGCCACAGCTCCATAAACCTTAAAGCCTCATCTGTGTGGTGCTGCACACAAAGTGGTCAGTCGTGGCTTTGGTGCAGAGAGCAGGAGCAAGTGGACAATCAACAGGTCCCTCTGGGGATGTGTTTTACATCTGCAACATCCTAAAGCTGTGTGTTGTCATTAAGGAAAGGATTTCCCATGCCTTGAGTATAACTTTGGAAGTAGGAAGCATGCAAAACTCCGTGGTTACTGGAGATTTGTTGGCTTATTTTTCATGATGAGCATTCAAAACTGCTTAAATGTCTTGTGGTGCTGGTGGTGATTTTGTTCACTGCAAGTGCAGCATTAAATGATGTGTGAGCTGCTGCTGGGCTGTGCAGAGAGCTCCAGCTGGCTCCTGGCTCTCCCAGGTGTCTCTCCCTTGGTGTACAGAGTTAAAGGGCTGCACTGTGCTTACCAAAGGTGCTCTGCTTGCTTCTCCAGCCAAGATTTTCACCTGGAATACTGTGTACAGTTCTTGTGCCCCCAGCATCAGGAGGATATGGACTTGTTGGGACGAGTCCAGAAAAGGCCACAAAGTTGGTAAGAGGACTGGAGCATCTCCCCTATGGAGACAGGGTGAGAGAGTTGGGGCTGTTCAGCCTGGAAAAGAGAAGACTGTGTGGAGACTTCAGGGCAGCTTCCAGGATCTGAAGGGGCCTGTAAGGAAGCCACACAGGAGCTGGAGTGACAGGACATGGGGGAGTGACTTCAGACTGGAAGAGAGTAGGGTTAGATTAGATGTTAGGAGAAAATTCTTCCCTGTGAGGGTGGTGAGGCCCTGGCACAGGTTACACAGAGAACCNGGTGGTGGGGCCCTGGCACAGGTTACCCAGAGAAGCTGTGGCTGTCCCATCCTAGGAAATGTCTGAGGCCAGGTTGGATGGGACTTGGAGCAACCTGGTCTGGTCTGGTGGAAGGTGTCCCTGCCCATGGCAGGGGGTGGAAGGGTGGAATGAGATGAGCTTCAAGGTCCCTGCCAACCCAAACCATTCCATGATTCTGCGAAGTCATTTCTTGTTTATCACGTGTTGCAGGCCAGTGTGGGTGATATGGTACCACAACCTTCCAAAAGCATTTGTGTCAGTGGCAAAGAGTGGGGAAGGGTCTTTGCATAGGTTTTTCAGAGATGTCTATTCCAGACAAGTCTGGGAGCAAAGACAAGGCTCATGGGAAGGTTCCAGGGTAAAGTATAGGATCCTCGGGGCAGAGGGAACATTCAGGCCAGGGAGCCAATAGGGGAACAGGGAGGAAGTGACTGAGTGATAAGGGGCAGTGGGTGAGCAGGGAAACAGAACTTGGGTACATTAGCAAAGCAGAACAGGGGATCCTGTGGGAGAAGCCTTGTGTGACTCAGGGAATGCTTTTCAGGGTCCCCTCTTCCCGGAGTTGGGAACCCCACACGCTGGTGAGTGAACCTGTCTGGGAAAAAAAAGGGAGTGTTTAACAGCAGGAGCATCCAAGTGCTGCTTGGCAGGTACTGCATCCCAGTACTCCCCATAATCTGCCTGACTTGAACTCAGGCAGGACACCCTGCAGTGAGATTCCAGGGAGCAGTTAGCTGGACACAAAATATTTGCCTGTCCTTTAAAGAACTGGAGTGGTCCTGCTGGACCTGCTAGACCTGCTGGAGTGCGCTGAGTTCTCCAAGAGCTTCTCCCAGCCTGCTTTTGCTCTCAGAGCAAGCTGGAAACTTAACAGTTTTCCAGAACTTGGGGTTGACGCACAAACTGAACACCAGATGGGCCGGCAGTGCCTGCTATGCTGTGCACAGTGATGGAACGGCATTAAATCCACTGTGGCACAAAGCAGGGCTCTTGCACAGGCCTGGGAAGCTGTTGGTGTGTGTAAAAGAGAGAGGCGAGTATGACATGGGGGAAGGAATAGGGAACTCATGAGTTAGCAAGGATTAGCATCCTGCTTCTCCCTCGAGGGAGTTTTATCCAAAGTGGCAAAGTGGGGAGAATAGCTGCCACCAAGCAAACAAAAAAAGGCCAGGGAAAAGTTTAAAAGTTCCCAAGAGAAGGAACAAGACTGGCAGAAGGTGTTTGACAACCATTGCTGAGTGAGTCACACTTAGCTGTCTGTCTGGAGCCAGGAGGAATTTGCAAAGCTGAATAATTGTTCCTATTTATTTCTTAAAATATACAGAATATGACAGTGTTCTAGCTCGTGCACTTCAGTGTAAATGTCTTGCAGTGGGCTGCTATATTCCCCTGGTTTTAATCCTTTTTTCTTTGAAATTGCAATCTTGCTTATCGTCTGCTGCTCCATCCTGCTGTGTCTTGGTGTGCTGGTGGGAGCATGGATCCCCCTTGCCCTGGGTCCGTGGCTCATGTCTCTATGCTTTCCACTGAAGATGAAACCAGAAGTAATGTGTGTCTACCTGATTTTGGCTTTCAAAATTAGGTTACTTATATGACTGTATGCTTTGCAGAACAATGTAATTAGATTGTGTTTATTTTTTCTCTTAATAGCAAGCAGGTAAAAGAAAACTTGAGTTCAAATGCTCGCAGTTGGGTAAACCCTGGTGATCAGTAATATTCAAGTTTGGGACAAGGTTTGTTAAGGTTGAATTCTACAAGAGCTCTCACAAGTATCTGTAAATATCCATATACCCACAAAACCCATCGGAACCTGTGAGAAATGAGGCAAACTTGCCAAATTTGCAATTATTATCTAATCTAAATTTAATATGCAATTAAGGTTTTGTAATTATAGTTCTAAGAAGAATTAATTTTGTGTTGCTCATGCTGAAACAAAAGCGTGAGACTGCAGACTGAGGGATGACAAATGTGTGTATCAGGGGAGAAGCAGCACAAAAACACCCACAAGCAGTTGTAAGTGACATACTCTAATAGAAGCTATTGTAAGTTTATTAAAACACAAGGCAGTGATTGTCTTCCTGAAATAAAAAAAAAGTTGGGTGCACAACCAAGTGTTGAAGTTGTGGGGTGCCTTCCCTGGAAAGCTCCGTGCAGAACCCTGTGCTGGTCTGTGAGTATGGGAGGCTGTTCTGTGGCAGAAGTGGTCAGCCTGGTTTGGTGAGACTCAGCCGTGACATCGAAGTTGTCTGGGCTGGTTTTACTGAGGGAACTCGTGACAGAATCTCTCTAGTTGCCCTGTTGTGAACAGGAAATCCTTATGAAAATGCCATTATTTTCTTTCTCAATAAAGAGGTGCTCACCATGAAAGAAATTCTGCAAGGAGTTCTACTTCCTTGTGAGGTTTGTCTTGCAGCCAGCAGACTTCTGAGCAAGTCAGGGTTCATTTTGGTTATCCAATCCATTTGTTTAAATAGAGGCAGAGTTAACTGAGGGTGTATGCTGAGGAGAAATTGAATTTGTGCACACTTGCTCTCTTTTTTTGTGCCAAATGCGATACAAGGAAATGCTTGAAATTAAATTTGGAAAACAGCCATTTTAATATTGCTGGTGTTTTCAGCTGTAATATTGTAGCAACAAGTTAGAGGAAATACAATTTCATCCCTAGTGGTGGCATAAGCACAGTGCTCTCTGCCGCTGTTGAGGAGGCTCAGTCATGTCAGTAACATTGAATTTATGGCAAGGAAGAGGGAAAACTGCCCCTCAAGTGCAGTGATGTGTTGTATTGAGGGCTGGGTTTTTTCCCTTCTGGTTGCACTGAGTTGTTTGAATGCTTTTCTTTGCTTTGTTACTATATTCGGTGGTCTTCTCTCTACAAAACACAGGTTAAGCAACTGGTTATCTTGGTATTTTTTTCTTAGAGCAACTTGGATCTTGAAGATACGAAGAAAATGTAAAAACTTCTCAGTACGTCTCATTCTGTATGCCTGTGAAATGATCATGAATGTCAGAGCCGCGTGCACAGCTTTTTTTCTCTTTTTTTACCTCAAAGTATTGGCATCTCATTAGGATGATGAGTCAAATCAAAGTCTTTTTATTTGGTGGAAATAGTCTTATCAAAAATCTCTACAGATACTGAGCCAAACCTACTGACACGAGTGGAAATTTCTGTGGTTTGATCAAGCCCGAAGTAAGGAATATATTTCAGACAGATAATGGTGATACTCTTTCACTCTTGACCTTTTCTGCGAACTGGCTGTGGTGCTGTTTCAAGGGCAAGATGGACAGAATTTCAAGGAATGAGCTTTCATCTGATTTTGTGATGGTAACTCAGTAACATTTTTTTCTTTTTGAGATCTTATTCCTAGTTCTTACAACTCAGAAACAAATTTACATCTCTGTGACCTCAGTTTAGCTTAAGGTTCTTTTCCATACCCTTCAATTTTAAAAATTCATGACAAGCAGGATTTTTAATGAACTGTGAATCAGCCTTACATCTCACTGAGGCATGTTCAGGGAAATTAGACCTATATTGTGTGAGGATCTAAGATAATCTTTCTGTCGTGCTTAGGTTTAAAAGGCTGGGTCTGTAGCAGACAGTTTGTAATGCTGTGTGGGATGCAATTGAGTAGCTGTCTATTTTTGCAGCTTATCTGGAGAATCCCTGGTACAGACTGTTCAAATGGATACCAAACCTGTTGTTATACCTTATTTGCTTATTCTCTCTCCTGACTCACTGCTGTTGATCTAAGCTCTGTTTTCCAGCCTACTTAGACACCTGTGGTTTCCAGTGATGGCTCTAACATAAATGAGGCCTGAGTGGAGATTGCTTTCAGTGGTGCCGTGGCAGAGTGGGCAGGAGTCTCGGGAGGCTTTTTTAAAGTCTGGGGCAAAGCCCTGGGTAAATCCTCTCTCCACTGGTTTTGTGTGGCTTCTGCATCATGGGGGACAGGCTCCCAAATTCCTCATCTCAGAAGGAGATGTGGTACAGTGCAGGAAGTGGGAGTCCATCAATGACCTGCTGTCTTCCTGAATATTTTCCTGTTACCAGGTTTGTTTGCTATGAATGTATCATTTTGCTTTTAAAAGCTGGGTAGCCACTGCACTTTTGTCTTTCAGCTAGAAGAGTGTTGTGCATTCTGCAAGGAAAAATTATTTCGTAGCGGTAACTGATTACTTCTAACCATTGATCATAAGATGATGACCATATTTTTGTGTGGTATGGCCCAGAAATGTCCAGGAGAATAACCTGCTACCCCTGTGGCAATGTGGTATTTCTGAAGGATGCTAAAATAACCAGATTGGGATCTGTACTTTTATTTATCTGCCGAAGAAGTATAGGCAGAACCACTGGAAGCTTTCCTTAATATCTCTGCCCTGACTCTTGGGTAGCTGCTTAGTATTCTTGGGGTTTCTGATCTCAGAAGGAGAGGTGAGGGAACAGACACTTAGGCTGGTGACATTCTTCATGCTTTTGAAAGAGAAGTAGCCTGAGTTGGGTCATCAGAGTGGTTTGGAAGGTAGAAAGTATACTGAGAAAAGCCATTTTCTTCAGCTTTTGGTTTCTGCTGCTTTTATCTGTCCCCATGCTCATGAAGCAGCTCATGGAACAGGTCGATCTCACTTTGAATAAAAATCAGGTTTTATTTTCCTTGTGTATTTTTGATGAGCAGAGTTTGTAAAATTCTGAAAAATCATCAGGAAACTGTTAATGGGCAACAAAATGCCTTTTATGTACAGCTTCTGACTTGCAGCATCATTAACCCTTCTTCATGAACAGGATTTGCCAGGTTTATACAGACATCAAGGAGGCTTAGAAAGCTTCCTCTGAAAATTACAGTATTTTAAAATGTGGTGGTAAAAGGTAAAATTCAGTGATCTAAAAGTTTCACTCATTTCTCAAGTAGCAAAAGGAGGTAAAATACCAGGTTTCCAGGTGGGGGCAAGATGTTCAGGGCAAAAGATGTCTGTAATTAGGTTCATAGGTGGAGGTAAATATGGCACAGTAGAGATGGCAAAAACATGTTCAGAAAAACTAAAGGCAGAGGTTTCGTGATGTAAGTACTGCTTGCCACAGTTTTTGTGGTTGTCAAGCACATTAATTCTCACTGGGTTGGAATATTAGGATCAGTGGACCAGTTTCTAATATCATGCTCATATTCATGCAAGCATCATGAACTTCAGAGGGATTGCACACACATGACAGCAATAAATTAATTAAAATCTGGAGTTCAAACGGAATATACTGTCTTATAGAATGATTAATGGCTTAATTTTTAATTTTGAGTTCATAAATAGCTACGCTTCATGAAATGCTGTAATGTGCTTGTGCGTTTCAGGTTTTTTGAACTTCATTTCTTAATGAAATGGGGCTGATGCAGTCACACTTCTCTGTCATTCTGCCTTCTAATGGCCTTTGAACTTGGTGGCACTTTCCAGTGACATTTGACAGAGGTAGAAGTCTCCAGGAAGTTTAATCATTAGGACTTCCTTGAATGTAGAAAGCTGGGTAAAGGAGCAGGGCTGTATTCTGACTTCTCCTGAGAGGCACATAGTATATTTTGGAAACCAGAGAATCCATGTGAATGTGGGGCCTCAAGACACAACTCCGTCCCCAAGTCCAGGACAGAACCACTGGCCCAGGCTGGGCCCATCAGAGATGGTGGTACCACCTCTGGGTAATGTACTGAAGAAGGAAGGTGGGAAAGAACTCCACAGCAGCAATTGTAGCCAGAGAAGGGAGTGAGAATATGTGGGAGAAGCCCTGGAGATGCCGAGGTCAGTGCAGAAGGGGGGCAGGAGGTGCTCCTGGCACTGGAGCAGAGATTCCCTACAGACCCTGCTGTGAGGCAGCTGTGCCCCTGCAGCACATGGAGGTCCATGGGGATGCACAGATCCATCTGCAGCCACTGGAGGAGCCCACATGAGAGCCTGAAGAAGGCTGTGACTCCCTGAGAAGCCCAGGCTGGAGCAGGTTTGCTGGCAGGTCTGGTGACCCTGTGAGGGACCCACTCTGGGAGCAGCCTGTTCCTGAAGGATTTCACCCCCTGGAAGGGAACCAGGCTGGAGCAGCTGGTGAAGAACTCACATTGGAGAAGTTCATGGAGGACTGTCTCCTGTGGGAGGGACTCCCTGTGGAACAGGGGAAGGGTGTGAGAAGTTCTCTCTCTGAGGAAGAAGGAGCAGAGATGAGTAATGGGCTGACCGCAGCCCTGTTCCCTGTCCCCCTGCACTACTAGGCAGGAGGAAATACAGAAAATCAGGAAGTTGAGCCCAAGAAAAAAGGGAGGGGTTGGGGGAAAGTGTTTTAAGATCTGGTTTTATTTCTCATTATCCTACTCTGTTTTGACTGGTAATAAATTGAGCTGATTTCCCCACATTGAGTCTGTTCTGCCCATGATGGTAATTGGTGAGTGGTCTCTCCCTGTCCTTACCCTCACCCACACGCCTTTTATTATGTTTCCTCTTCCCTGTCCAGGTGAGGAGGGGAGTGATAGAGAGGCCTTGGTGGGCACCAGTCCTCCAGCCAGGGTCAGCCCACCACACCAAGACATTTGTCTCCTTGCCCTTTTCTTGAGAGGCATAGAAAAAATGGAGGGAGCCCTGAAGGATGCGAAGCATTTAACAACTTTTTCATCAGAGAAGATCAAAGATTGAGACCAGGCTGGATGGGGCTCTGAGCAACCTGGTCTAGTGGGAGGTGTCCCTGCCATGGTGTGGGGCTTGGAAGTAGGTGATACTTAAGGCTTCTTCCAACCCAGACCATTCTGTGGTCCTGTGATCAACACTGTGGGGAGGTGTCTCTTGACTACAGAAGTCCAACAGCCCTGCGAGGTGAGACTCTAAAGGGCAATGAAAGTCCTCTTTGGTTTGAGCTGGGTTTTACCCTGGTCCTGTCCTGCAGCATGGCTGTGAAAAGCAGGCCCTTGGTGAGGATGTGAAAGGAAGGAGAGTGCTAAAATTCCCCACAGTTCTCAGTGTGGCCGTACAGGAGGAAATGAAGGTTCTGTGGTGAAAGGTCGATGCTGTGACGTTACGAAGTGTTTTAGAAAAACAAGGGCAAAAATAGGAGTTTACCAGCAGGTCTTTGAAAATGCAGACTTAAAAAAGAAAAGAAAAAAAATTTCTAGTGCTGAGACTTGCTGTCATAGACTAGGCAGATGTTCACTTCCTAGATACTTCACTAAGCTGATCTTAATACATATGTCAGATGCAGAAGTGGTGCTTTTCCTTGTTTCAGCAAATACTGATTTCCCCATCCTCCCCCCCTCCGACCATGGGATACAACAGAACAGCTGCTGACCACCTTTTGCGTGTTGCCGTGTCCCTGAATTGCCTGGCAGTCCTACATGGGCAGGAGTGCAGAAAACTAAAGAATTCTGGGATTAAGGTTAGCTTCTAATTATCTTAAAAGCCAAATACAATTAAGTGAGGAGTTCTCAAAACGGAGACTGGCAGGTTCTGTATCCAGCAGCGAAACTGGAAGGATCAGACAACAGCAACAGGATGAGAGGAGGTGGTCTCAGGCTGTGTCAGGAAGGCTCAGATTCGACATCAGGAGGAATTCTTAATGGAAGGTGTTGTTAAGCACTGAAACTGCTTGGGGAAATGGTGGAATCACCATTCCTGCAGGTGTTCAAGAAGTGACTGGACGTGAGACTTAGTGCTGTGGTTTAGTTGACAAGGTAGTGGTTGGTCAAAGATTGGGCTCGATCTTGGAAGGCTTTTCCTTAATGATTCTATGGTGCCCAGCATGTGGGGCAGGATGCCTGTGCAAGAGTGATAAATTGTGTTTTCCAGGTGTAACAAAGCTGCAGAAACCATCATGCTGCAGTGTAAGGAGGGATGTGTCCTTTGGGGTCTGTAAACCAGCAATGTCCTTAATATAAGGGAGAAATACCGAGTGCCACAGACTCTGCTCAAAGCCAAGAGGCTGTGAAGCGGAGCCAAACCATTTTATTTGAGGATAGATAATGTCTGACGTTCCTGTTTCTCCTTGTGCCGTTTGTGTGTGCTTTGTGCCCCTGTCTGAACGGGGCCAAGCTGTGCATCGAAAGGCTGTAACTGCTGGTCTGATGACTGTGATAAGACAGAATCATGGAAAAGCTTCCAAGATCCTCAAGTCCAGCCTTTGAATGGTTTGACACTAGACACAGTCATCAGCAGAGCTTCTTGCNTGGTTTCAACAGCTCCTGAAGATGGTAATAGAATACATACTTTCGGGCACATCTTACATTGCAACCTAGGACAAGAAGGCAAGCAAGAACTCAAGAAATAACTTTGGGCAGTGGAGGGAATTTTCTTTCCTTGTTTGTTTGAACTGGCTTTTGAGATACACCAGATGAAGAGAATGACTCTGGTCTTGGAAGTGAAGAATGTGGTGTTTAATGCTTGGCAGTGTTTATTAGAGCATTCCAATGGAAAAGACAAACACTCCCAGTGCTAGGAAGTCACTGGATGCCACGGGGCTGTCTCCCTCCCGCTGGCAATGTGTGAACACTGGTGTGGTGTTTTGGCTGTACGAGACAACTGGAGCCTCTGGGGAGGGAAGAGGAAAGAGGGCTCCACTTGCTCCTTTTCAAACAGAAGTCTCTCCTTCCCAACAGCTGTTCTTAAAGTAATTTATTAGTGAAAGAAATGTTTCTTTTATCCTTACAGAAAACAGTGGGAGAATTTAGATTATTTATCATAAGCTCCAACTCTATTCATCTTGCTTTGCTTTCTGTGGTAGGCACAATACTGGCTGTGTTCAACCAGGCTTTTATTTTGCCTCTCTAATGTGCTTTGAAGTGGGTAGTGGTACTAATGATGCAAATGGATGTTAATTGTGCAAAAAGTAGACACTCTATGCCTTGAAAAGCAGTACCTGATTGGTAGAAGAGAGGATAGAAAACAAGCTTTCATAATAAAATTGCTGTAGAGTTTTATAAATAGCAGCACACTGTAAGCAGGTGGTGAGTGAAAATGGTTTGATTCCTCACAGCTGGCAGGAACTTTATTTTCGGACAGCAGGTCCACATCACCTCGGGACACCTGACTTGTCAAAAGCATTTGTTACCATGTGCTGCATGATCTGGTCATTTGCCACACTTGTAAAAGCTGAGCATAAAAACCATCAGCAAGCTGTGGCTGTGGCAGAAAATCAGGGTCAAGCGTTTATATTTTGGGTGTGACCTCGAGGCTGTGGTTTGACAGCCTGGCTGGCCTTGCAGGGCTTTGAGTACCCAACAGGTCTGGGTAATGTGGGGTTTGCAATAAATTCAGTTTGGTGGCTTGGTAAATACAGTTTGCTGGGTTAATTTTGTGCTGACAGGATCTGTAGTGGATCAGGCTTGTCTAAGCTCCTGTGGCATTCTGCTGGTTCAGACGTTGCCAGTCTTTCTGCACCTGGTATAAACATGGCATGTGCTCAGAGTTAAGTGCTCTGCCTAATTTGGTGGAATCCAGATTCTACACCAATGCCCTTTCCAGATCAAGTTTGTACTGCTACACAGCCTAAGGCTTTTTTATTACTTTACGTTTTCCCCCATGCTAACTGGTATATTTGATCCTGGAACTGTGGCTTGACAAAGTGAGAAGTTGTTTAACCTGGTCAAGCATGGGTTTTGAATGTGACCCAACAGGATTTCCATTTCTGTGCCTTAGTGTTTGCAGACTGATGCTGTGTGTGACCAGCCCTGCTCTTTCCTCCTGTTGCATTTCAGGACAGCACCCCTGAAGGTACAGCCCCTGTTTGCCCATCAGGGCTCCACTGCTCACTGTGAGTGCAGGGCTCTGTGTTCCTCCCAGCATTAACTCCCAATTATGTGGTATTTGTTTGAAGAGAGGTGTGAGATTAGTTCCTTCAGCAAACAGTAATTTTCCTGGTGGGTTGTAAATTGTAAATAATGATTCCTTCCTATTTTGGGCCGGGATTTGCACCATCACCAGTTTATTGTGTGAAGACCTGCATGAGGCAGGCTTGGAGAGCAGAGTGTTTATTGGGTTGGGTTTCTCTTGATGAACAAGCCTGGACTGTTTCAGGGCTTTCGCTTTGTCCTTCCTCAGAGCTTGTCAATCCACTCTCCATTTGACTCTGTTGTTTCTTTTCCTCTTTCAGGACAGTTATTCTGAGTGACGGCCCTTGCACACGCTTCTGAGTGGTTATCATGGGCTTCATTGCCTTCCTGAAGACCCAGTTCATAGTTCACCTCCTCATTGGGTTCGTCTTTGTTGTGAGTGGACTGATCATTAACTTCATTCAACTATGCACGCTGGTCCTCTGGCCCATCAACAAGCAGCTTTATCGCCGAGTAAACTGTCGCCTTGCCTATTCCCTTTGGAGCCGTGAGTATGCCGGGATGGGGTGGGAGGGATGGGGCTGGGGAGGGGTTTTCCTTGGTTTTGCTTTTTTTTACTAAAAAAGAGAATGCATATGTATCTGTTTGCACACACAGAGACAAGAGAAATGGTAAGTTGGATGTAGATTCTTTCAGAGCAGGTCAAAATAGCCTCTTTTTTTTCTGGAATACTGGGAAATCATACAGAAGTCTGGTGTATGCTGTCACTCTGGCATTCAAAAAAGTGGGGAGTGTAAAGCGCCTCTGCACTTCCAACCTTATTTGGACTGATAGGAGTTGTTGCTTCTATCTCAGTGCCATCTTCATCCAGCATCAGAGCCTGTGCCAAGGGACAACTCTGAGACTGGCTCAGGTACTGAGCATATGAGCAATACTGACCATGTAGGAGCCCAAGTTTATCGAGTGGGCTGCAGAGGTAGAGGTCAGTCTGAAACCATCTCACGTAGATATCTCTGCAGCTGAACTGTGTGACAAACTTCAGAGTCCCCTTACATCCTGCAGTGCCCGTCTCTGAGGCCAGGGTCTCCTCTTGTGAGCAGTTTGTCAGCGTTTTCTTCTGCCCGTGGGTCAGCTCTGCACTGAGTGCAGCTTCTGTTCTCCTCTTTCAGACCTTTGCAAAACTTCCTCCCTGTGGATGCCTTGTTTTTCTCCTCGCAGAGCTTAATGGGGGGCTGGATTTCTGAAAATGTTTAGAGTGTTTAGAAGGCTCCTTAGCCCAAATGTCACCTCCTGTTTCAGTAGTGAATCATCTAATCAGTTTCCATTCTTTTTCCATTCTCCATCCCCTCCCAGTATGCACGGCCACTTACCTTAGTGCTCAGCTCAGCATCCAGCTCCCACTTCGGGTAAATGAGTCACCAAAATGAACACTGAAATTACAGTTCAGCAGTCCACTGACAGGCACCCGCATTTTGTAAATCATCGATGTGAAGTACCACCAACAAAATCTCTGAGGTGTCTGGTTCGGTCTCTTCTTAAGCTTGTTGTCCGTGTCTTTACTGTGCTTTTTGTCCTGCCTCCTGAGAAGCACAGGAGAAAGGAAATTAAATAGACTAGCAGGCAAATTGTCAGTTAAAAAGGTATTGTAATAGAAGAACTTAGTAGAAACTTCAAAATGAGTTTGGTTGGATGAGAGTGGGGATATATAGTTTTTATTTTTAATTTGCTTGTAGGAATTTCTTTGTTTTTAATAATCTAGAATCCGATCTCATGCTGAAAACTCCTGCATTAATAGTTTGGCTTTTCTGAGGATATGAGCTGCTTGCTCCTGTAAAGCTTTAGGCTCAGCCTAAAGTTAGCATTATGCATGAAAAAGTCACATTTTAAATGCTGCTATCTTCTAAACACTGGAAATAACCCACACCATTGTTCAAAGAGGTTTGGAGAAGCTGAGTTGGGTTGTACCAATAGCATAACCCCTAGTGTATAGCCTTTTAGCAATTAACACATTGGGAAATTAAACTATGAAAATTAATGTAAATGTTATGTGGAGAGAGAGCTTGCAGAGAGCTGATGGGCTGTAATGGAAGAGCTGACAGAAAATGCACTTCAGTTGTGATTTATAGCAATTTAGGTAAGCTGTGTAAATGCAGCAGCCCCAGCGTTGCCATTCATAATGAAATATATTTCAGTATGGAGAAGATTTCTGGCAAGGAACCTGCAGGTTGGTGTTCTGCTCTGGATGCTGTGTTTTGCTGGCTTACTCCAAGCTGTTTGTGGTTTTAGGCTGAGGGTCTGTAAGAGAAGCTGCTCTGCCCAGCAGGCAGAAGATCAGTGTGCAGGGATGGATACAAAGGTAATCGTGTACCTGGCTCTTACTGAAAACCAGGCTCTATTCTTGCTAGATCTCCTCTCAAAGGCAAAAGCCCAGCTTCCAAAGGGGAGGGAGAGAGACTCTACCCAGTGTTCCTGACAGACATTTCGGGGAGAAAATGTGTTGGGCTCTGGCCCCAACATAAACCCATAAATTCGTCACAGGTAGTCTGTACTTCCAGCTCTCCCCTGTCAGCTCCTTTCAGATGAATCACACCCTTGGAGAGTGCAGCGTGTTTGGGTTAGTCTGGTTGCAAAAATAACCTCTCAAATGTTGGTACTTTCAGCTGAGGGATGTGCTGTGCTGCTTGTCTGCTTTGTTTCTGGAGGGCCTATGAGGCTGTAAATGCACCTGCTTTGGTGTGTGGGAGCCCCAGCCACAGGGTGGGGTTTGAAGCCAGGTGTTGCTTATTCCCTACAGGAAATGTCCTGGGCAGTGCAAGTGTTCCCCTTCCTTCATTCAGAAGAATGTTCTTGCTGTAGCATTGGCAGGATCAGTGCCACGCAAAGGAGCTGTAACCCACACACCAAAAAAAGGAAATGAGCCCACTCCTGGTTATAATTACATCATTTGTCAGCACACTTGTAAAGGACAATCTGTTTCCTCGTGTTAATCCTTTGGCTCGTCAACCCTCCTGTCTCAGTATGAACTCTGGCAAATCCTCCACTCTTTTAGGGAGAAAGGTGAAAGACGTTCTGCAGAAAGTCATCCACACTGGCCTCTGCAGCTTTTTTTTTTAATTTTATTTTGAAGAAGAAACACACCCGGTTGATTATAATTTTTATAAGAAAATGCAGCAGCTGTAGCAGGTACTGGAGATGTTCCTCCTTGGTACATAGTCAGCACTGGAAAGGGAAAATTGCTCAGACTACCACGCTGTGTTTGGTACCACTGCTCCATTCTCCTGGCCACCTGCTTGGGAGATGCCCTGAGGACATTCTTGCTGTCCTCTTTCTCCTTTTATTGAGCCAGGAAAACCAGGAAAGGAAGGTAAGTGATCACAAAGCATGCAGAGCTGGGAAGCAATGATAGAATCCTGAACTCGGTGTAAAGGAAGAAGACAATACTGTCCTTCCTCTGCCGTATTTCCAGTTGACAGGAATTGAGCTCTCTTGGTCGGCCAGGTGCATAACTTTGTCGTGCCTCCAAATGAGCAAGTTCAGAGTGATACAGGGGAATAACCTGGTGGGTGAGCAAGTGGTCATGAGTGAAAAAAACAATGCTAGGTAAGCTCTGTATCTTCAGCAGACCCGGACTGGTTTCCCCCATTATTCACCTTAGATGCTGTGTTTGCCTTCTCTCCGCTGTGGTGCAAGACTGGATCCTAAACTCTTGTTTAGGACTATGGATAGGTGACCTTGTCTGATCCCACTGATCAGAAACCCTTGTGCAGGAAGGTGCTGCCCTGTTTGGCAAAACCAGGATCTCCCATTGGGAAGCTGAAAAACCTCCTGGCAGAGCGTGATAGAGGGAACAGAGGGGGAGCACTGCAGGTGTAGTAATGTGGGAAGGGTTGGACTCCTTTTAACTGCCTTATTTGTGCAACCAGATTTTTATTTCATCCATGTCTCATTGAAATGAGAAAATACAATGACTACGGTTTGCAGGGAAGCAAATCTTCCTACTGGGAGGATGAACTATTCTCATACTTTTTATAGTTGTCCCATGATGCAAGCAATGTCTTCCATCTGCCTCGATGTACTGAAATGAGGGAAATAAGCTAACCATAGCAACTACTGTCAGTGCGTGCTGAATTTAAGTGGAAAGGGGTTTTATGATGAAAAAAGGGGAGGTGGAAAATAAGAATGGGTAACAAATGTTCAGGATGGAATAAGAGTTGCTGTGATATTTTGAAGTTGGAGTAAATGGAGGGAAAAGGGCTCATCCTTTTGCAGTAAAAGAAAGAGACAATTTACCATTCCTGTTTTTGCCCAGGTATTTTGATAAATTAGCTCAATTCTCTGTTGACCTGTTTTTAACTCTGTGTTGATGATCATGATGCAGAACAATTAGAGCCCTGTGTTGTAATATTAAAATCTATCACAGAAGATATATGTCACTGCATCCCTTTAAAAGACCTTTATTGGTCTGTTTACCTCCATAAGGCTTGTTTCATGTGGAGTAAAAACATTAGGCTGCATATATGCATAATTTGTATTCCACCTGGGAGGAGCTGTACTCATTTAGTGGAGCAATCAGTGGCTCCACTATCTGTTTCCAGGCACAAAATTCTCTGGGCTTTTTTTCCAGTCATCATGAAATTTCACATTTGCTGTGCAATGCCCAAACTTGTCGCTGTTACAAACTTGTTAAATTATCCATAATGCCTACGTCTGGTGCCTTAAATACTGCTTAGGGATGGTAATGTGGTTTGGTTTGTTCCCTTCCAAGCTTTTGTTTCATCTCTTCTGGGTGGGTTTGAGAAGGTGACAGTGTTGGGAGTTGGGAGAGACTGGGCACTGAATGGGGCTGAGGATGGAACGCTGAATGCTTTCTGTAAGGGGCACGCCTAACTCCTCTCTCTTCATCACGTTTGCTAGAGTTGGTAATGCTGCTGGAATGGTGGTCAGGCACAGAGTGCACCCTGTTCTCAGACGAGGCCACGGTGAAAACCTTTGGGAAGGAGCACGTCATCATCATCCTGAACCACAACTTTGAGATCGACTTCCTGTGCGGCTGGACGATGACAGAGCGCTTTGGAGTGCTGGGGGTACGTGGGCCATGAGCTTTCCCTTGCTCTGCAGGGTGATAGGTCTGTTTAAAACCCATGTATAAACAGTTCCCTTGCATTTAAGTTTCCAGATACAACTCCACCGTCTTAGCTGTAGCGTGTTCGACCTCGTTGCACAAATCAGCAAATGACATTTTTGGATTGTCGCCTTTGTTTTTCTTTCTCCAAGAGTTCCAAAGTTCTTGCTAAGAGAGAGCTGCTATACGTGCCCCTAATCGGCTGGACGTGGTACTTCCTGGAGATCGTTTTCTGCAAAAGGAAATGGGAAGAGGACAGAGATACAGTTATTGAGGGATTGAAACGTTTGTCTGATTATCCTGAATATATGTGGGTAAGTGTTGAGTCCCTCCTCTGGTATTGGCTGCTAGAAGTGAAACGGTGACAAACTGGTGCCTGTGGCCTTGTGCATCAGGAGAAGGTGTGCTCGCTTCCAGGTGTTGTCAGGGAAGAGCCATGCTCTGCTTCAGGAGGTGTTTTGGGATATGCTGGTAGAAAACTGCAGTTTGCCTGTTGGTAAGGGAAGTCCTTAGGGAAACAGTTCAGAAGCTTGAGAATAATTTATAAATCAGGCTTGTGTGATACTTAAGGATTTTATCCAAATATTTTTTGGTAAAAAAGGTATTTTTTTGTATTAAAAAAAAAGCCTACATTTGATTACTACATTTGTATAACTACATCTGTATAACATTTTCTGAGGTAGGCTGAAAAGACACACAAACAAAAAGCTTTTTTGGAGAAGTGAGTGAATTCGACTGCAAAGACCATGGATTTTGATACAAAATTCCTGTTAGTGTGTTCATTGATCCATGAAATTACATGTTTCCCAAAAAGTCTCTGTGAGAACATATGGCAGGCTTATATCTGCTTCTGCAGTTACACTTTCCCTTTTTATTTTGACATTATTTAAAATCGAGGGTAAAACATCTCTCTCTCGTGTGTAATGCTGTTAGACTTCACTGCAGCAGCACAGTGGAGTGATCAGCCCATTAACCTTCTTAGAGCTTTGAATGCAAAGGTTTTGATAAATTCTCAGTTTTGCTTTTATAGCAGCATATGTAATGTACAGTTATTTGGCTAATAAAACATTAAGAGGCTTTTTATGCATTTTAAGTGAGTTTTTAGTATTATCCAGTACAGCTTGTTAAAATGAATAGTGAAACATTAAGCCTTAACTAGAACATCATGAATGCATTATAATTTCCTACCATTACAAAGATAGAAAAAGTAAGAATCTGGAGAATGTATTTTAAGCTACTTAATTGCTTGAATATATGGATATGAACTATGTTGAAGATATCTTTCTGATTAGTGTGGGGGGAAAAAAAGAAAAAACAGAAAAAACCCTACCAATTAGAAAATCTCAAGACTGAACTTGAGCTTCAAATCTATACATTTTAATGATTCTTCAGCTAAGAACCAAGGACTAGTCTCTAGGGAAAACAACTAGAAAATATAAGTGCAAAACGTAGTTAGCATTGATTATTTAAATCAAGTCTTCCTGCTTGGTAATTGAAATCATGATTAAAACTGACTTGAGTGAATCAATTTCCTAATTTCTGTTCGTTCTAAATGCTACAATTAGAGCTGTCTTTCTGTCACCTTAAATTTGGTATGAGTGTTCTTAAATGTAAAGGTAATGGTAAATGAGCTGGGAGTTGGTGCTTATGCTTGATACTTGGTGAAAAGATGAGACAGCTGAAGTATGTGCACACGTATGTTTATCTTGGACAAACTTTCAGTACTCTGCTGGATTTCTTTCGACATCTCAAGATATCCTTGGGGTTTTTTGCTTTTGTCTTGCACAGTTTCTCCTGTACTGTGAAGGAACTCGTTTCACGGAGACCAAGCACCGCATCAGTATGGAAGTAGCTGAATCCAAGGGGTTGCCTAAACTGAAATACCACCTGTTGCCCAGAACCAAAGGTTTCACCACTGCTGTCCAGTGTCTCAGGGGAACAGGTACTGCAACTTTGCAGCACTTGTAATGTGTTATTTAATAGCACGCTCTGTGTAGCCCAGTGTGGTCTGCTCTGTTGTTCATTACAATTAGAGAGCTGGCAGTAATGAGGATCCAGCATGTCAGCTGGTAATTTGTAAATTGCCACAGAACTCTCAGGCACCAGTCTTAAAAAATACTAAAAACCTTATAATGTTGCTTAGTTCATCAAGTCATCTGGTGTTTCACAGAGCTGGGAATGTCAGGGGGCTGGTGCAGATAAATGTGATGTATAAACACAATATAGTGAAGGACTCTGTGACATCATTAATGCAAGGCTTGTGCAAGGCTCTGTTACTGTCTCAGGCAAGGATGCCAGAAGGTGCTTGCTAGAATTGCTGCTGTAACAGCCCTGTTTTCTTTCTTTTTTTTTTTATTTCCCCCCAACAGTTTCAGCAGTGTATGATGTAACACTAAATTTCAGAGGAAACAAGAACCCGTCTTTATTAGGAATTCTTTATGGAAAGAAATACGAAGCAGATATGTGTGTAAGGTGAGCATATACTGATGGAGGTGAGCCCAAAGATGCGTACTTTGGCACATTCAAGCGTATTCAGATTTGAGAGGGTAATTTCCTTTCTTGTAGTCCATTTTTCCTTGTCCTTCAGCTTCAGTGGTCCCTTGTATTAAAGAGTGTAAGGCTCCTAGCTATGCCAGTTTCTCTCCCTTGCTCACATGTTTTGATCAGCAGATTAAAAATTAAAAATGCTGAAATTCAGACATCCTATGAATGAGGTGAGACATTGCTCACGTTCCTCACTGTTCCTTTGCCTCATAGAGTAGCTGCTAACACCTAACCCCATGCAGCACGTACACATTTGCATGCACACCCACCCCTTCTCTTTCTTGCTTTCTCCTTGTTGCCTTCTGCTTCAAAGGCTTCCTTGTGATCTCAAAAATTACCAATCCCGTTGAATTTCTTCTCTTCCCTTTTATGTTTGGACCTGAGACATGCCCTGGTTATTCTTTCCACAGTTCTTTGGACAGTTTGCTTCTGCTTCTCTGGGGGCTTCATCCACACTGTGGAAAACATTGCTGTATTCTGGTGACGAGGTTGATGCTTGGTTTTTAACAGTTTAAAAAAAAAAAAAAAGCCCTTCTCCTTCCCCCGCACCTTCCCCCCCTTGCCTTGGGTCTGTGTGTTGCAAGTGAGTGGCACTGGCTCTGTGCACTGTCCCTCTAATCGAAGCAGGCGTGTCTTGGCAGAGCCTCCAGTGGTGAAAATCTCTGTAGGGAATCACAGTAATCATCCGGTGCCTTGAGGTGCAGCAGCAACGGTTTGGAGGAAGAAATGCGATCCAGAGGGAAGCAGAATGCAGCCTTAATGTGCACGGGGAGGGCACTTGTTCAGCTCTGCTCTCTGGATGTTGCAACATCCACAACATTTCAGTCTCTCAGCTGAAGAGACGACTGTGGAGCTGTCCACAGAGAAATGGGGTTGCTCATTTGCAAGGGGGTTTCATTTTCACTATTTACACTTCCCAAACATATTCCTGATGAGGAAAGCGAGCAGACAATTTGCCAGCCAGCGAAACAGCTGGTCAGGCAGTTCCACCTGTAATTCCACACTGATGGCAGATGCATGTAGGATATCTAGCTGGATCTGGGGTGCACGTGCATGGATGCACATCTGTGTAGTTATTAATTATACACTGAACAGTGGCAGCCTTCAGTTAAATATCCTATGGTTTGCTAACGGAGGTGCAATTTTATTTTATTTCTTGGAGGGGTAGTGGAAGGAAAGAAGAGAAATGTAGTTTTCAATAGTGTTAGAAGAGGTTTGGGTTTGTAAAATTCTGTTGAGGATGATGTTGCCAGGTAAAATTACTAATTGCACCCTACAAATGGCTGTGCTTAGATAATTTTGATTTAAAATATGTTTGTGAATGGAATCAACATTCTCAAGGTGCTTTTCTACACTTTTTTTCTGTTTCGGGGAAGAAACTATGAGAGTAAGGAGACTATTTTTACAGATTTTCATGCTGAAAGTGGAATGTGTCCTTATTGTGCCAGCAGACTTAGTGTAGCTCAGAGAAGGGAAGCACATAAGCTCTTGTTCTTGGTATGTGCAGACGTGGTTACCTGTGCAGAGGTAAGCAGCTTAGCTCTGCAGTGGATCCAGTCTTTATCCCGACTGCCTCCAGAGGAAATAATCAGGAAATCACCAAATGTTATTGCTGTGAGTCCCCTCTAGTGGTGACAGCAACACCACGGCAACTTCACCAGAGAGCTTCCAGCAAATGACTTTTCACTGAGCAGTTACTGAACGTTATTTATATGAATTGAGCAGTTTCTCTTGCTAGTGCTCATGTAAGTAAATCTGGCGTTCAGTTTGTTTATGGGATGCCAAAATCATTAGAAATGTGTAAGAACATATTCATAGGATCGTAGAGGGTTTGTGTTGGAAGGGTCTCAGAAAATAAAAGAATGCAGGGAAATGGTTGGCTCTTCACCACTACAGAGAGGCTCTGACAAGACACCTGTCCCCACTGAGGTCAGGCCAGGGCTGGCACTGGGCAGAATTGTCACACACCCCCAGAACCGTGTGCCTCAGTCTGTGGGGCTGCAGAGGCAGAGAGGGACACGTGCAGTCACTGCAGAAGATGTTTTCCTTAGAGATGGTTTGAAGTGAATTTTTAGTTGCCTTTCCCATTACTTCCAAAACGGAGTTTTCACTACCAAAATGCAACAAACAATTATCCTTGGGTTTTCCATTTGCTTGTCTTTTCCCAGCTCTGAGTGCCTCAGTCTCAGCTCGCTGGGAATCAACCAGTGGTGGTTCTGGTGAAGGAGGAGCACTGAATGGGAAATGCTTATTTTACTGATGTGCTCTGAAACTGATAGAAGCTTGTACAGGTTTTTTTTGTCTTGAATTGCACCCAATTCCCAGCCTAAAAACTCAGATTCTTAAGTCCCAGTTCTGTGTTTAACACCTCTGCCATCAGTGACAGTATTGCCTGTGATTTATGCCCTTTAGTGAATGGAAGATCATCCCTAGCAGAGGGATAAAACCCTCCTGGATTTTCCCTTAATTCTTTTTTGTTTTTCTTCTTTCCATTTTTTTAATCTCTCTACTAAACTAGGAGATTTCCTCTGGAAGATATCCCTCAAGATGAAAAGGAAGCTGCAAACTGGCTTCATAAGCTTTACCAGGAAAAGGTAAATAGCTTGGCTTTCTTTTCTGTCTTTTGGCACTTGCACAGGGAAGTGTATGAAGGCAGTGAGTAATACACACTCTTGCACTGGATGGAGAGGATTTTATGTATAATTAGGCAGCCATCCCTCAAAGTGCTGGAAGGAGCAGGACAGAGGAGCCCCTTGGCAGCAGAGGGCTGGGTAGTGAGGTCTCAAATTGCCAGGAAGCATAATGGAATTCAGAGATATGCCTGAGCTGTGGAAGACTAATAGCAGACCACTGTCTTTTTACATTTTTCAGCGCTTGGATCTCTGTCATGCATTTCTAAAAGCTCCATTTTCCCTACGGGTGTTTTTAAGCACTCGAGAAGAGTGATAACTGTCTGTCAGGGACAGCCAGTCCCGGCTTTCAGCTGCAATTGTTCTTTGCTTTCATTTTTCTTCCACTGTCACTTTCCTTCTGCCTCCTGGTAATACTTCTGCAGTGGTGTGTGACATGGGACAGACAGGCCCTGGGATCTGCTGCCAGGGACTGATAGAGCACGTGCCCAGCGTGCCTTCAGATGGCTCAGAGCTTTTCCTTGTGTCATTTCTTTTTCTAACCTTAGATGGTTATTTTCTTGACCACAGATTCAACGCTTCTGTGGGGAGTAGGAGAGAACTGTAATTAAGGTTGTCCAGCCCTGAGTGGTGGATTATTGAACTTGAAAAGTGTATCTTGACTTCTGTGCTTATCTTAGTGGGAAGACAGCAGAGCACAGAAAGTTTAAGTATCCTGAGCTTTCCTGGGCTATGATGACCTGTGCTGCAGCATTGCCAGGCTTATGCCCACCTTTTGGGTGGGCAACAAATTGTTCTGAGTTTCGTTTTATTTATTTCAACCTAATTTGTTTGAATACCTGAACTCTGATTCAGTTAAGGAGAGAGGTTATCTTCAAAGAGCAGCAGCTCATCATCTTCTACTCCCAGCTCCCCTTTGCAGGTCTGTAGAACCACAGAGCCTTTGAGGTTGAAAAAGACTCCTAAGAACACCGAGTCCAACTGTAAACCCAGCACCACCACTAAACCATGTCCTCGAGTGCCAAATCCATGTTTTTTTGAACACTTCCAGGGATGATTACTCCACCAGTTCCCTGGACAGCCTTAGTGCTTTACAACCCTTTCCATGGAAGTTTTTTTTTCCTAATATCCAATCTAAACCTCCCCTGGTGCAGTGTGATGCCATTTCCTCTCATCCCTGTTGCTGTTGGCTGTACCTCTGTTCAACTTCAGTGTGAGATGGTGACAGGGAGGTATTGCTTATAGACATGGGTATTACACATACTGATCCTACCGTGTCAGCAATACTTTGTAATTGGAATCCTCTCATTCCATTTATTCCAATGACTTTGTAACTGGAATCTCTTCCTGCGCAGAGGATGTGTCCTCAAAAAGCTGTTACTGGCAAGGAGTGCCTCTCACTTCTCAGCCCTTTGTAAGGGAAATTAAAGAAAAACAAGAAATAAAGAAAAGTAAGAAATAGCCAGACTTGAGCCATCCTTGGTAATGGCTCGGAAACCTGAAAAAAACAATCCTACAGACTGAGGGAAGGTGGTGGGCACCTTGTTCCTTTGAGTGATGTGTTCCAGGATTGCACCTGCGCTGGCTCAGCTCGGGATGCAGCGGCTCAGTTGGAGTGCTGGGATTAGGGCTGGTGTGCTGCTGTCTCTGCCCTTCAGCTCCTGCCTTGCCCTCCCCCCTGGCTCTACACACAGCATTTTCCTGCTGTGCTTTGCTGAATCATGCTGACCTTTCTGGAAGTAAAAATGAGAAGGAAAAGCACACAGCTAGGAGGGCTGGTAGTGTCTGAACTGGTCTCTGGCCTGAAGCTGCCCTACATTCCTAAGTAATTAACCGACAAGATGAAGGTATTTGGTAGTGGAGAGGGCTCTAAGTTTGTGACGGTGCCAGAATTGCCTTCAAAAGGCTTAAAGGTCACTTGGGTGGTCAACAGAAATGCCCAAATAAATAACAGCAGATGGAATTGGATGCTGTGCACTCTTGGTGAGTTTGTACCACAGATACTGTCCTTGATGCTCTCCTGGAGCTGACTGATCTTGGCCTGCTTGCTGCAAACATTATGAACCTGTTTTCTTTTCTCCTTCCCCAGGATGCTTTGCAAGAGATGTACAATCAGGAAGGTGTATTTCCTGGCAAGCAGTTTAAACCTCCTAGGAGACCATGGACCCTCCTAAACTTTCTTTTTTGGGCCACAGTTCTCCTCTCTCCTCTCTTCACATTTGGCTTTGGAGTTTTTGCAAGTGGATCACCTCTCCTTATCCTTGCATTCCTGGGACTTGTTGGAGCAGGTAATAAAAGCAGAGAAGATGCTAAGCCCAGTGTGACACATAACAAGATCCTTTACCTCCAATAAGTTCTGTGTATTAATTAATAAGGATGGGGCTTGCAGGATAATATTTGGAGCTCACGCAGTAGTCTCTCTATTGTACAGCATTTTTATTATTTCGAAAGCTTTAATCCAGGCAAATTTGCCTTCATATCTTCAGCAAAAACTGTAGTAGTAGCAGGTGAGTCTTGTAGCCCATTATTGTAGTGCCTGACGGAAAAAATACTTTTACTGGACAACTTGTCTGTGAATTAAAAAAACAAACAAACAAACAACACCACCACCAGAAACAAAAAATACATAAATACCACCAAATCCCCCACCAACAAAAAAACCCTAACAATAAAAGTGGGGGAAGTAGGAGAAGGGTGTATGCTTCAGTATTCATGCTGCATGTCCTGCTAACCAACAGAAGCAGTAATTATATTTTTAAATCTGGATTGTCCCCCTCTTTGAGCATCATTTGAGCTGTGATCCATGTGCAGCTTTGTACAGTGCACCGTTGGTCACTGCTGACCTGGGGATTGGGTTAACTCATGTGGGTTCTGCTTGTGTGTTTATGTGTAACTTCCTGGATGCTTGGACTGGTTTTAATGTGCCTCTCATTTCTCTGTTGTATTTTAAAGCTTCCTTTGGAGTTCGTAGACTGATAGGAGTAACTGAAATAGAAAAAGGCTCCAGCTATGGCAACCAGGAATTCAAGAAAAAGGAATAACTGACAGCTGCAGTTCAGCACATATAACGAGACTATGGTATCCGATTAACTTCAGTTAAAAAAAAACAACAACAAACACTTAGAAACTATCTTTTTCTTAATAACTGATGACTAATATTAATGAATAAAACTTGAGCCAAGAATGAAGAAGTTGGAGGCATCGGCTGAAGAGAATGCACCAACCTTCTGCCTGTTCAAGGATTACTGTAGTCAAGCTATGGGAGAAAATCTGGGGTGGGGTGGAAGAAGAAACTAATTTTTCTTGCTTTGTTGGGGGACTTGGGGTGGGGGAGAAAAGAGGGCATTGGCCATGGCCATGTGTATCTTCAGATGACTGAAAACACTGGTTTCTGTCAAGAGCACTACACTCACTTTTACAACAGGAGCCATTGAATGTTTCCTCTTGCTAAAGCCAACGTAACGTTTATTGATTTCCAACTTCTCTTACTAATGAGCCAGGAAAAAAAATCCTCCTTAAATTAACTGACAGGTGTTCATTGGGTTAGAGTCTTTTTGGCTGTGTTGTCATGGCTACAGACGAAACCATGTTTGTATGTTACCCTGACACTTTTTATTTTCAGGCAACATCTTAAGACTTGTGTAATGCAGGGGAACGGATAGTGGAGTTTGGGAGCAGCACGTTATCCATCAGCACATCCCATAGAACAGATCCAGTAGTATAAAGTTCTCATCCTATCTCCTGCTAACTGCTCAAGGCTGTTTAATTTCAAAATATTACTTCAGTCTTGAGTGCTGTTTGCCCTGTTTCACATCAGACCCATATGATAATTTTGAATCTGTTTTGGCTTGTTTGGGTTTTTTTGAATTAGTGGTTGACCGTGGGATTTAGAGTTGTGCAAAGAAGGAAATTTTTTCAATTCTCATTTTATTTGTTTGCATCTCTCATTACCAAAGTCCAGTTCAGCCAACCTCTCTCAGTAAACTGGGAGGCAGCACTAGAAATCAGCACAATAATTTTCAAAATATCTTCTTTTGCAAAAAATGTGAAAAGGAGAGGTCTGTAGCAGTCAGATTTTGAATGCTGGCATCTCTTGAACTTCGAATGAGAGTTTCAGCATTGATTCCAATGGGGCCAGGACCTTACCCTGTGTGTGTCAGGATAGGATGTGCTTGGTCATGCTTTAGATGTTCCTGTGAAGTTTTTTGCAAGGTGAGCTGTGCTGTTAAGCATTTAGAAAGAGTATAAGGTCTCTTCAGGGATTTTAAGTATCTTTAGTTTTGCTTGTTGACATTTTGGTCTTTTTCACTGAAAATTAGAGCTCAGAATCATGTCTGTACCTGTCTCTCTCTCCTTTTTTTTTTTTTTTTCCTTTTCTTTTTTTTACAAACGCACATTCAGAGATTTGTAGGTTGCTGCTGTATGCATAGCTGGAGAATTATTTGCAAACAGATGGTAACTATACATGTATGTTCAAGTCTGAAGGTCACAATCTACATTTGGCTGCTCTCAGAAGTGGGTGAAATGAGTTCCAGATCTACAGCTGAGGGCAGAAGCTGACCCTCAGGGTCTGTATCTTTAACTCAGCTGCCACTAGAATATTTATCTCACTTTTGTAAAGAGCAGATTTTATCAAAGCACTGGTTGTTGTTTTCATCTTTGCTCCAGTAACCAAGATAAGAGAGTAATAATTTACCTTCTTTCCGTATTTACTCTTATCTGTTGGAATGTAACCTCTTCTCCCACAGGTTTTTCTGTTTTCAAACACTGGAAGAGCAATTTTGTAACTTAGAAAAATATTTTACTTGGGGCCATTAATCACTTGTTCTGTCATACACTTGATTTTTATTTGTGGTCTTTTCAACAAGAGCATTTGAAGGATGACCTGCGTTCTGTCTGTCTCCTGTTAGACTCCACCTCACTGAGTCCTTGTACCCAGACCCCCAATGTTAGTGTGTCATCTTTGTCCCCTCAATAAATCTTCCCTAAGAGAGGGGGTGCAAAACTGTTGCAAATGTTAGTGGAGTTTGGAATATGCTTTGGGAACTGAGGAGAGCAGAGCCTAGCCATAACTCTGTTTTCCTTGCTGGATGTTTTTGTACTTTGTCTTCAAATACAGTCAGACATCCAAATGCTGATAAAGTTAACTCTGGCTTTCCCCTGTTTTTAACCCGAGGACTGAGAACAGTGGGGGTTTCTTTCTTTTTCTTTCTATTTTTTTTCCTTAAGTAATTCAGTAATGGGTATAATTCTTGCTTCCTAGAAAGATGTTACAAATGCTGTATACTTGCTTCCTGAAGATGATACTGAGTATGTATAAATTGTACTGGCTTAGCAGAAGAGGCTTGCAAAGCAGGCTGACCACTGACTATGTTTTATACTTATATTTTGAGCAGTATATTAATGGGCATGACAAGAATTTCACAAAATAAATCCCTTCTTAATGCTGAGAAGAGGGGAGCTGCTTAGAGGAGAAAGGAATTAATAGCCTTTCTCTTTACAGGATCCTTTTCTCCTCTTAGTGCATGTAACTCCCTATTCAGGATCACGGGATTAGTGCATGTACATCAAGGGGAGAATAATCAACGTTTCATATTTTCTTATCATAACTTATTGGTCATGCTTTCTTTTTGAAAATATAATAAATACATCATCTGATACTTAAATTTTGCTCTTCTGAACAGACATATCAGTAACCACTTGAAAAACTGAAACCTACAGCAGTGCACAAAACAGTACAAAACCAACACGAATCTCTTAATTTTGAATTTTATCTCCTCAAATAGGGGTTTTTATACACGCGTGCGCACACGTACACAGAGTATGTATAAATTAAAATGACTGGAAATAGCTGAAGTTAATGTCACTAATGAGGATTAGCAGGTGGATTGGATTGGAAAAGTGAGCATAGATTTTATATCTTATTTTCTTCTGGTTTAATAGAACATAGCTTGTATATTTGACTACCAAGCCCTTTAAGAGCAATAATAAACAAAAATATATCATGTTTTTCGTCTTTTGCTTTTCAACTGTGCTAGGTTTAATAAACTTACAGCTATGGGAGTGTTTTTTCTCTCCACCTTTCAGAATTCTCATTTATTGCTCAGTTGTTTGGAGTAAATACAGAGTTTTCCAGTATGGACTTGGAAGCTGACTGCCATGGAGTTCAGCATGGACTCTGAAGAGGAATGGTTCTCAGGCTGACATGGACAGATGATAGATGTATGCTCTTGGCCTTGGCAGCACTTGTCATTGTCATGAACAGCAATGATGCTGCTCTCCAAGTGGGATTTGCAGTTCCAGAGTAGCATCACGTTGACCTATGTCTGAGAACCTGGTGAGAGAGCCCGGGGACTGCTGAACGTGTGGCGTCTCTCAGTTAGGAAGGCACAAAGAGCTGATGCTGAAGAAGGATGTATCCAGAGGCCTTGGCTCGGTAGGATTACAGTTCTCTCTTGCTCATCGTGGGCTGAATGTGCTCTTGCAATTGACTTTTCGTCACTGAGCAAAATACCTGTCTCTGGCACAAAGAGCATGGGCAACGTTCCTTTGTTCTGCTTTAACTTATCTCGAAGGGCTCTACACTTAATTGCTGACCAATGAATCTGACTGCTGCCTGTGTCCTAATTGCCTGGTATTCACAGGAAAAGTGAGTGTCTGCTCACTTCCGTGTGGTACCACTTGTCTCCATCACTGATGTCTGTATATTTGCTCACCTGTATCTTCTGGAGATGGTTCAGTTAACGACCTTTTAGCAGGAATTCAGAGCTTTCCAGTTCAGCCAGTCCCACAGCAATTGTCTCACGTGGCTGGGGTTTTGTCTTCCTGAATTTTGGCGCTGGTTGCCAGCTCTAGGTCTGAAGTGACACGGTTGTGTTTGTGTTACGTGATAATGCAACTTCGCTGCTTCAAAGCAAAACTTATCAGGGAAGAGAAGCCCTTCCCAGGCCTGTTCATACCGGCCATCCCTACCTGGCAACAGGTCCCTCTGCTACTGGTGAAAGGGAGTTGGGACAAGGTTTTTACTAAGATTCGGAATAACGAGAAAGCAAGGGAGTCACTGTACATCAGATATTTGCTAAAAGTACTGCTTCTGTCTTGGGAGTACCCCAAAACCTGGTTTTGCTTCATGTACAATTTGAAGAGATGTGGGGTTGGAGGCTTTTAATAATGCTGACTTCATGCTTCACAGAGTGTTTCAGATTGTCTGTCTTCAATCTGATGGTTTTTGTCATCTTGGAGAAGGGTGTGCTAAGAAGTCTAAAGCCAAGCTGGGGCAGACCTCGCCCAAGTGTTTCATGCAGATGCTGGAGTCCAACACAGATCCAAGTGAAGAATCCATTCCTTGATCTCCTTTGAAGATGGGATGCAGCAGGCTAGCTCACAGCATCTCCTGGATGCCATGTGCTTCTGTCCCCTGGTGTGAAGGTTCTGGTTCCCAGCAGACGACTGGTGCAAGTTCTGCTTTGTACCTGCACAAAGCAGCTCCTCCCTGTGATGGGAATGCTGAATTTGTGCTCGCACCCAGTGTGTCACAGCTGCTCGTTCCTGTATTCCTGAACCTTCTGATCATAACGGGTGGCTCCAGGGCTGCTGGTGCTGAGTGAAGCTGGGATTTGGAGCAGGTGACAGCCATGCTGGGAGCTGTGAGGGAGAAGGAACAACGCAAGGTGCATTGCTGGGAGGAGCGGGAACACCGACAGGTCCGGCGAAATTCTTGCTCTGAGAAAACTGAGTGATCACCAGGAACTTTGCAAAGCAGAGACATGCATGTGAGAGGCAAGCTTGGACTCTAGAGTGAGACCTCCCTGTGACAGCTTACAAAATAACCCTTGCCACGTTCACGTGATTTGGGCCAGAATTCCTCCCAAGGACTTGCTGCAGATGGGGACTCTTGTTCTGCCACACCTCCCCATTTACCTTTAAGGCAGGTTTATCTGATTGTCTCTGCAGCAAGATGCTTGCAGGCTGTTGGTTGTGTGTTGTTTACCTGCTGTGGTTTGGAGTGAGAATGTTCTGGAAGTCAGCTTTACAGGGTCTGTGCCACTTGTGTTAGCCACCAGAAAATGTCATGAAAATATTTCATACTTCAGAATTGGGAAGGTGTGGGATTGACATCTAAGACAAACATGTTGTGTTTCTCTGATTCTTGGCCTCTCTAGGCTTTTAGAAAGCTGCCTGTATTTCTTAAAATGTTATACCTGTAGTTACTGGCCACTCTTCAGTTTTTGAAAATGTAAAGAAAGATTATTTGTGCACTTTTACTGTTGAGAGCACTTGAGTGCAGATGACTGTCTATTTCTAAAAACCACTAGCAGAAGCAGCGTTTTATCTTTTTAGGAGAAAAATGTATTTTAAAATTAGACACTTCAGCAGAAACCAGACTATAATAGTACTTCTAAAATTTAAATTAGAAGTATTCCTTAGTGGGGGGGCTACCACTACCAATTTTACACAACTTTTATTTCTTTTTTATTTTGGCCAGCGTGCATTCTTAAGGAAAAAAAAAACCCCCGATTTACTAATTACTAAAGTACAATTTGCGAAGGAGGGGGAGTAGGTAGCAGAGCCTAATCAGGAATTAAATTTCACTCCCCAAGGCACGAGCGGGTTCTGTGTACCTCCTTTATTACGTGCATGTGCATCTGTGCAGAGAGCCAAGCTGTGTCCCTTCGTGTCCCTTTGCTTCAGCTGTGTCCGAGCTGTCCCTTGTGACATCTGAATGCTGAACTCGCCCGGCGGCCGCTGCCGGCCGGCGCCTCGCTCACTCCTCAGATCACCAGCAAGTACTGTAGCTTTAATCAAAACCTTCTCTCGGAGGAAACTCACCCTCCTGAAGCTGATTGATGTGTTGCAAACCTGTCATTCGGAGGGAAGCGTAAGTCACCAGATGACCATTATTAGCCAAATCTAACGAGTAATAAAACTGTATACAGGGTATGCATTTACTGTGCATGTGTATATATTTTTGTACATTTTTATGGTTATTTCCTACACTTGGTTTTATGACGTTCAGAAGAGGTGTGTCTGAATCTGGTGAAAAACAAGAAGCTATTAAGAAAACCTGACCCTGTCACCTACTGTAGTTTTTACTGAGAACTGTGCCCAAACAAATACGCAGATTTACAGTGCTATGCAAATATTACTTTGTAAGTTGCCTCTTAAATTTTGCTTAAGTAGTTTACGCTGTTTTTACTGGGCTTTCAGAAAACAAAGATGAACGCAGAAGCCTCGTCTTGTAAAATAAAATAGCTTTGGCTGTGTGAAAGTACTGTATATTAGAATCTCATTCATGCTTTCAGTTACTTATTTGACTGTATGTGATTTTGTACATAATATGATGGAATAGAGGGAGTTTAATTATGCTTGAATGAAAAAGGGTGACTGCCCAGCATCTGTCCTTTTTTTTTCCAGTGTTTATTGAGTAGCCAATAATGTAACTGGGAGATCTCCATCCTTGTCCTACTTGCCACTCTGATTTTTTAACTAAACATGCACTAAGGCCTATTGTCTTTTTGCTTTGTTTGGTTTTATTTCCATTTATGCTTTTTGGTCTCAGTCCTGCAAACTGACCCATGTGAGGGCCACATGTCTGCAGCAATAACCTGGGTGGATCGTTTTGTGGGGGTGGGAGGCAAGAACAAGATTAATCCTATGGGCATTGCCTGCATGAAGCCAGTCCTTGAGGGCTGCAGAGGGATGGTGCACTACCCAGGCATTTATAGCAGCAATATATAAAGTTTTGCATGGCTCCTCCAAAAGATCAGAATGGGGAGTGAGGTATCCTCCTTTCCTGAAGAATCCTTCAAAGTAACCCCAAAGCTGTATGAGCTAAGAAGTTGAGACTGGAGCAGGGTATGGTGACTGTATGGATAGATGCTGTAGATTAAACCAATTTGTGAAATCTTTCATCTTATAAGTTTGTTTTTTGGGTTTTTTTTGGATAGGAGATAAAGCACTTCCTTATCTGTCCACCATCATCATTTACTGGACTTCTGTACCCCTGGGCCATCAGCTCTTCTTTAGCCTATGTGATCCTGTAGCAAATGACATTTGTGTCATAATATCACATTTCTGGGTCATCTTTTGCCACACTGCAAGCACTGGGCTCTTGGCTTCTCCTGTAGGTTTTGTCTTCCCTGATCTGTTCCCCTTTGAATAACCTAGGTTGGGCTGAGCTGCCTTAAAATGACAGATGAGTGATGTCGTGTGTCACTGTGTGGGAGGACCTATTTTTTGTGGAGAGGATGGGCTTCCAGTCTAAGGGTATGCAAGCAGAAACTTTTTTGTGTTACTTTTGAGGTTTCACCAATGCAGCTTTTCTTATCTCAGTGCCTCTGTTGGATCTCCTTGGATCCATCATCCATTTTTAAAGGACAATAGAACCAACCAGTGTCAGACATCACAACTCCACCTGCAAGGAGCAGTCAGCAGTGGGGTTTATGGGCAAGGGTAGGTCAGTGGGGGCAGTGTGTCACTGCAGTGTTTGACAGCCAGCACTGTGTAAGGGAGCTGTGGAAATGGAAGAACACATCTGCTCCATGGATGAAGGCACAGGGAATGTTGTTAGGTGGTTTGTTTCTGTACTAAGCAGTCCACATCACAGTGACCTTTAGGGTGTGGGAGCTTCTTACACACGCTCTCTTAAAGCTGCAAACATGGTTGGAGGCTGCTTGTGGTGGTGGCGTTTTCTGTATGTGCTTTCATCTCACTAATTCCACTCTTTTTCTTCCTGCATTAATATATTTGGGAAAACAGCCTGGAATTCCATAAAAGCAATGCTGTGTTCTCAATACCAGATACAATCAGCTGCTGCACTGGGAGCAAGTTCATGGTTCAGATGTGCCACCCTCTCGAGTGCTGCTATGTTGGGCAGAGGGCTTTTGGGCTGAGGAGCACGCTGATGCCCTTTCTACATGCTTCTAAAACTGGAGTCTGTTCCTGAGAGGCTTGACAGAGTGCCTCTGTGAAACAAAACTTTGTGTAACAGGATTCTGTAGGTAGATAAAAGGCTAATAGCTGTGGTACAGTTAATGAAATACTCTCCTGGATTTCATCACATCCTAAATTATATGTCAGAGTCCAGTGCTCTCTGTCCAGGTTCTTTTAGCCAGGCCACACTTGGAGGGGATAATGTTTAATTCCCCCTCTCCTTATCAAACTCGGGGAGGTATTTACACCACCAGTTGATCCAAGCAGCTGTTGGCAGCTGTTGATCTGAACCAAACCCTCTGGTCCCTGTTGTGTGGAGCTGAAGTCAGCTTGGTCTGTCACACCCCACATCCTGGGTCCTTGGCAGGCCTGAGAGGTGGGGCTGGTGGGAACCTCATGAAGTTCAACAAAGCGAAGTACAAGGTCCTGCAGCTGCATCGGGGCAATCCCAGACACACCTATGGGTTGGGTGGAGAAGGGATTCAGAGCAGCCCTATGGAGGAAGGCTTGGGGGTGTGATGGCTGATGAAAAACTCAACATGAGCCAGCAGTGAGCACTCAGAGCCCAGAAACCAACCCCGTCCTGGCCTCCGAAAGGAACGTGGGCAGCAGGTCCAAGGAGGAGATTCTCCACCTCTGCTCTGGTGAGACCCCACCTGCAGGGCTGTGTCCAGTTCTAGTGTCCCCAAGACAGGGAAGGATAAGAAGGATGTAGAATTGTGGGAACAAGTCCAGAGGAGGTCACAACATTGGTAAGAGGACTGGAGCACCTCCCCTATGAAGACAGGCTGGGAAAGATGTGGCCGTTCAGCTGGAGAAGAGAAGGTTGTGTGGAGACCTCACAGCACCTTCCAGTATCTGAAGGGGCTACAGGGAAGCTGGAGAGGGACTCTGTCAAGAACTGTAGTGACAGGACAGGGGGGAATGGTTACAAACTGAAACAAGGAAAATTTAGGTTAGACAGTAGGAAGAAACTCTTTACTGTAAGGGTGGTGAGACACAAACAGGAAGGTTGTGGAAGCACCATCCTTGGCACTGTTCAAAGCCAGGGTGGATAAGGCCTTGAGCGCCTGGTCTAGTGGGAGGTGTCCCTGCCCACGGGAGTGGAAGCTTGGACCAGATAATCTTCAAGGACCATTTCAACATCTTAAAATTATATGATCTATTATTCGTTCCCTGAGCTTCACACACACATCACCCTCACTGATCTCCATGGAGCCTTCTCTCCTGCTAGGGCATTACAGGTCACCCACAAAACATATCAATAATTATACAATAACATATATGAATACATTATATGAGATACATGCACATATAGAAGTCCCCTATACAGCCAACATCACTGCGTTCTGCTGCGATAAGGGTTCGTGCCAAAGGGACAGGACTGCTATGATGAGGCTGCTGGGGCTGGAGCTGGAATTCTGAGCTGACGGGGCTGGAGCAGGCATTTCTGCTCCCTGCTGGAAAGATGAAGCACGTTGCTTACGGAGGCATTTGCTAGAAAGCAGAGTGCCAAAAGCAGGTGCCCCCGTGCCATCTGTGGTCACTGCTCTGTGCAGACGCGACATGGGACTGGTGGGATACAGAGAGCAGTGCAGGGCACAGCTGATTCTGAGGACAGGTTGTTTTACTTTCCTGTGACTTGTAGTGTGAACTGCCTTTGTTTCTCATCTTGCTGATGTCGGGCAACGTTTGCAAAAGCCAAATTCATGGCTGGCCTAGTTGTGACATCTCTTCTTTTTTTATTTTTTTTTTTTCCACTTCTCCAATGAAGTTACAAGTAGTTAAGTGCAGCGGTTGCTCCATTTATAAGGAAAATCAGTTGAAGAAAGAAACTAATCAGGTAAGGAACATGTAGAAATCTCCTCCCACCTTTGCTGCAATGAAATACAAATTCTGCAATATTTTCAGGAAAATGCTATTTGTTGAACGCTTCCTCTCAGCTCAGAGCTCCTTGTCAAAGGTAGGAGAATGCTACAATCCCCTTTTCCCCAACATCTTTTAATTCAGCTGGAGCAAAGTTATCCAGTCAAGATTAGAGCTGGAAGCATCTTTTAACTGTAGACCTCCACCCTGCAGATCCACTTCAGCATGTTTACAGGCTGCTGCTTCCAATATTCAGACTTTAAAAATTTTTTTTCTGTTAATTAAGAACTTGAATGTTTTCAGTACAGAGCATTTATTGGGGTTATAATGGCATAATCTGCCAGAAGGATGCATTGCTTCCTTTTCCTGCCAGCAGGTAGATTCAGAGCAAGACTCTCTAACTGAACATGATAAAATAGTTTACCTGGCAAATGCCATATTACTTTTCTGATTAATTTAATGCTAATGGCTCATTAAAGGATGGAGAAGACCTCAAACTGCTAAGAAATGCTTTTATGAACAGGGTTTTGAATAGTCTGCAGCTGTGAGGTGTGGACAATACACAACCCTGTGCTGCAGACTGGAACTCTGTATTTTTGGGGAGGGAAACTTGCTCACACCAGGGTTAGTTCCCTGTCAGATGGGAACAAAGAAACCACATTCCCCCAGCATCCTGGCCCAGAACTCCAGTAAGATTAGAAAGGCAGGCAAGGGAAACCTGCAAACTTGTTATTTCCTGGGAGTGTGCACTCTTTTGCTGGCAGCCACACAAGAAGGCAGCTGGCCTATCTAAATTAAGTACCGCACATGATGGAACATAAATTATTGCTGTTAACTCCAAAGCGATAACGTGGTTAGGGAGAACGAATTGCACGGAAGCAATATGAGGGGTTTTGCTTATTCTCAAAGGGATCTCTCGGTGGAGTAACCTCTGGAGCTGATGTTAGGTCTGGGAATTTTACAGGCACTAATAGGATTAGGCACATGACTTCCTTTTCAGTCTGATGGGAGTCAGTGTTTAATTCCCTTGGGCTTCGCAGAGATTTCAGCACAGATTCGGAAGTGTTGCCCAAACCATCAGTACACCAGGATTTTCCCTTCTGGCTGTCCCCCAGACAAGATTTGCTATTCCACCCATCAGAAGGGTAAAGGGCCTCACACTTGGTGTGCAGCCTGTGACAAAACAGTACTCACTCCAACTCAAGATACAAAACATAACCATTTTTGTAAAGGTGCCTTTTGTAAAGCACCTTTACAAAAATGAAAAGTCAGAATTCTGCTATTCCACTTGCAAGAGGAAACCTGTTCTCATTTCTCAACAGCTCACCGAGGAGGGTTCAAGTTCAATTTCACTCAGCTTCAGTTTGGTGCTTAGGGCAAGGCTCTCAGTGCCTTCGTGTCTTCAGGCACAGCTGAAAAAGACTGATGGGGTGTTAAAAGTAGTGAAGGGTTGTTTGCTGGTACAGGACTCTGGATCTAAGCAGCATCTTCTGTTTGAAACATTTGCTGCTGTATTTGGGGGGCAGTGGTGGTCAGAGGAAGAATTGATGAGATTTCATTGCCCTTTCTCTCCCATCAATGATATATTTTGTTTTACAGCTGTCTCAGTGGCTTTATGGCTAAGATCTAATAGATCCTATTAGATCCAGAGTCTAATAGGATCAAAGCCTGGAATAGAAACCTGTGGTGGAAATAGCCTGTGTGGCCCAGATGTCTTTGTGATCTCAAAACTTACGGTACTGCTGAGTCTCTGGTTGTTTAGTCTTCCTCCTTCTCCATGAAATCACACGTACCCTGTCAGTTTAACCCTCTGAGAGGGTCCTGCTGTCGTGGCAGGACACACACACACACACAAAAAAAAGGATTCTGAAGGGGAGGATTCTCATCAGAATATTTACTTTTATGCTTATTATGAATGGCTTCCTGGGCCTCTTCTTCAGACTTCATTATTCTTGTAGTACTTCAATTTTGCCACCCAGGGAGGACCTGCCTAAGATAAGCTTGCAAGGGAATCTAATTTCTAATTAATAATGCATTTTAATTTAACAACTAATAATTTTACATTCTAATTTGTAATTGAGCCTTCCCTTGATGAATACAGAGAAGAGTATTTAAATAATGCTGTAACTCACTATAAGATTCCCTCCTTCCTTATTCCCATCAGTTTTACGTTTTCCCTTGAACACACGTGAGCTCTTCCCCAGGCTGGTGTGATGGACAGAAATTAAACAACCATCCTTAGATGATCCTTAGAATGGATCCTTATTGTCTAGAAAATTGAATTAGAAATTTTATGGTCTCATTCCTACCGGCTTGAGCACTCTTCAGAAGCTACTCTTAAGCAGAAGGATAAATGAAGTAACGACCCCAAGCTACTATGATATGTTTGCAAAAAACATAATTAGTTGGTAAAGGTGTATTTTATTAATGTTTCCTGTAATGTTTTTTAAAGTGACCACACATCTATGTTTCTAACAGCATAGTAAGTAAAAATGAATACAAATGAATATATTCTGGAAGAAAGGGTTGTCAGGCCCCAGCTGAGAGAGTCCAGGTGCAGACTGCAGAGCACAGCTGACAAAAGAACAGTGAATTACCTTGTGAGCTGGGAGCAGGGAGCTCTCTGGCTGTGCACAGATGAAGTACCTCGTGCTTTCTCCATGACCTCATGACAGGTTTCCTGTGTCCGGTGATGAAATTACCTTGCTGGTGGTGGTACCAAAGCCCCTGCACTTGAGTTGTGCATGGAAACATCCCACGGTGATGTCCCACCTCCCCCTTTTCCAAAGAACAGCCAGTGTTCAAATGTGTATCTCTGTGCTTCTAACTCATCTCAGGATAGGGTAACCTTCCAGACAAAAAACCCTTTCCTTCTAAGGTCTCCAGTTTCAAAAGGAAGTTCAGAACTACCTTGGGGTGTGACTGTCCTGGGGCTCTTCCTTGGCCTCTCTGCCACTCATAAATGGCATAAATGAGAACCTCCTGACACAAACTTCTCTCAAGAGTGAGGAGAATTGATTTCTATTTTCACACCGTTGGAGCTGATGTTCTCACAACAGCTACTACAGCTCCATGCTTGGCAGGGCTGGCTAGTAGGGAAAAGGTGGGTGCTCAGGGAGCAGAGGCAGGTGATACAGAGAAGCAGCACCCATGAAAAACTGGAGGGGAGTGTTGCAGTGGGGAGGCCAGCTGGGGAGAGTGCTGGATGCCCTCAGTTTGGATCTTGCTGTTCAAGACCTGCTAATTAGCCCATGTTCCTCCCTGCTGGCAGCTGAAGTGTTTCTGTTTTGCAGCTCGGGCCTATCCCGAAAATAGTCCAGAGCTGCAGGAACTCCTGGGGTTTAAGGGCTTTCTCTGCCTGCTGGCACCTGACCTTGTTTCTGCCCATAGTGGTTGAAAAGTTGTTTGGATTTCAGGGAGCTGTGAAAGGCTCCAAGATCACTGCACTATTGCTAGTTATTTACTCAGTGTTCGAGTGACTTGGGATATGGCTCCAAATGACCTGCTAGGGGACAAGCAAAGGAGGGAAGTACAGTGGCAGCTCAGCTGCAGAGTGAATTCTTCTGCTCTTCAGAATTAGCTTGGAGTAAGGGCTGTCACAACAGCTTTTTCCTCTGCTTTCTTTTATGTGGTTCATGTGGTACAGGAGGAGCAAGAGCAGTTACTGGCACCATTAGACACGTAACATTAACGTCCTGGTAATGGTGTTTATACTTTCCTACTCAAAATTTCACACTTTGAACTTGTTCCTCTTTACTGAGCTGGGTTGGCGTGCTTGTAACACACTCAGCACTTGATCTGAGTCCAAATGCCTTTCTCATGTCTGCAAGGTAGAGTTGCCACTGATAACTCAAACATGTTGTCTTTTTGTGGCATCCTCCCTGGAGGAGTAGGATTTTAGAGAACTATTCAAACTGTTTGGGGGAGGAGGAAAGTCTGTCTCAAGGAGTGCTAAAAAAGAGAGGCACTGCCAGGAAAGGAGGTTCCTTGGAGTCCCAGAAGGCACAGGGTGATGTTGAAAAGATAGTGAAGATTATGCTGGACAAATAGCAAGGTACTGATTCTCCCTCCCAGGCCAGGTAGCATCTCCCCCTCCTTGCTCCAGCTGCTCTGCCCTGGCTTGCTGGCCAGTATTTCTGTAGACTCCTTTCTTAAATATCTTCTGTGATATAATGAGGATTCAAAATAAGCATTTCTATGATTTCTCTCCTTTTTCTCTCCCCTTCTTCAGGCTGTTCACTTTTCCTGACCCTTCTTGAAGGTCTTTGGTCCCACATTTCAACTTTGTCTCTCTGGTTTATCCTATGGTCGTTTAGGGGTTTCAGAACAGGGACACACACAGCTCTTCCACAGTTACTGTCACCTTCTCTGCATTCCCATATTTTCCTAACTCTGGTGATGGCGGGCAGTTCACAAAACACAGCAGATCCTGCTGCAGGAACATAGACAAAAGTCTATGCCTAGAATGAAAATGCTCTTGAATAGAGCTTCTGTAGAAATAGGTTTTTCCACACTGGTTTTGTTGCTATTAAATACATTTCAGTCAATGATTCATTACCAACAATATGAAATAAAAAGCCAAAATTCTGATTATTATGTACCACTAATGATTTTTGGCTGATATACTAATTCAAAAAGACAAGGTGGCTTTTAAAGTAATCATTTTAAAAAAAGAATTTACTTTACAATATTATAAAATTATTTTCCCAGATATAAAAATCTTGTCAATTTTCTGCAGGTGGCTGTAAATTCATGAAATTAGTTAAATAAAAACAGAATTCCCTCAGTTAAACTTTCTGTGCTTTTTGGTGCCAGTTTTCTGACTGCTGCCACAAATCAAAGTGAAAACATAAAACTATGCATTTGCTTCTCTCCTTACTTCTTGAATAATTCTTCCTTTGGGGTAAAGTTTCCTTCACTAATTCTGTAAAACTTAGTTACAGTTATTATGTTGCTTTCTTTTTAATCCCAAACACTGTACAGAGTGATGGTCCTCCCAGTGGGAGCCCATGGACTTCAATATCCATTTCTCTCCAAATATTAATTACCAAAAGTATTGAAGGAAAACGTAAGAAATCCCTACAAGCAAACAGTTGTCCTTTGACCCTATCGTAAAAATTTGTTTGAACTTTCCCCAGAGGTGAAAGTTGATGCTCAGCCTGAAAAGGGAGGCTTTCTATAGAAATTCCACCAGTTTTCATTCCAAACCTTGCTGTTGAACATTCAAATATTCATTTTCCCCATGAAGTTTCTCTTCTGTAATCATTTTCAGGTCAGACAGAACTTAAAACTGATAAGAAAGCAAATGTATAAGCTCTCTCCTACCATTCCACCCAAGACTGTCCATCTAAAGGCTCAGTTTTAAGTAGTGGTGACAGTTTGTCAAAGTCTGGATGTTATTTCATGAATATCTCTGGCATAACCCTACACTAAGTCATCTCAGGGAAACCAACCCAATCTGTTAAATGAGATGATGTAAAAACAAGCAGAACTGGACACTCTTCTCCTCCAGCAAGTAGGCTGGGGTAGGCAAGAGATTGTGAGGGTCTTTGCTGGGCCACCTGACCCCAAGTGGCCAAAGGGCTTTTCCTTACATTCAATACAATGCCAAAAGGTCACGGTCACCAGTGAAAACTGGGACAGAGAAAGGGAGAGTTCTGGCTTCCAAGGTGGCTTCTGCTTGGAGAACAGCTGGTCTGCGTGTGGGAGGTGGTAAGTGATTTCATTTGCTTCATTTCTGTCCCTTTCCTTCACCTATTAAACTGTTTTTATCTCAACCCATGTGCATTCCCACTTCTGATTTTCCTCTTTTCTCCCCCTGCCCTGCTGGCGATGGGAGAGTGAGTGGTTGTGTGGCTGCTGTGCAGGGTCAACCCACTGCATCCAGCAGAAATGTTATACTGTTGTCAGATATGGAGATTATAAAGGTAAGATTTTTCATGGAGAACCTTTATTTGGATTTTATGTGAATTAGAGGATACAAGAAATTAATGCTTGTTATTACTAGCAAATCCTGGGATCCTAGGATCTACCACGATACCCCTGGGCCCTGGTTATCTTACAGGCAGTGAGATAACACTGGAGAGGGGGAATCAAATCCTGTAGCCACTGCTGGTTTTGTCTTCACCCTGACTGAAACCTGGAATAAGAATTTTACTTTCCTCTTACCACACCCTTGCCTGCTGGTGATCATTTCCTTTCATCAGCACCATTCTTTCTGTTTATCTTTTCTCTCTCTGCCTGCCCAAAATAGGATGGTTGTTATAATTTTCAAACCCAGCAGGAACATTTTCAAATGTGGTTTTTCCCTTGTAATGGACATTGCATCAAAACATAAGGCAATTAGGGATACACTTTAACTGCTTTCCTTTCGTTTTCCTGCTGCTTAAATATTTGAAAGAAATTCAACAACAGTTGTCCCAGTAGGGACCTGAAGACTGACATCATATTTTAGGATTTAATGTTATAACAAAGAGGATTCAATTAACCTTCTTGCTCTTTGGGAGACCTGAGACACAGGATCCAGTTCCTCAGAAAACCACTGCTGCTTCTCTTGCAGTTACTGAGCTCATTAATCTCTGTGATATGGTTCTTTAGGGTACAGCTATGTTTTGATGAAGTTAAAGTGCTAAATATTTTACAATTAAATTCCTTGTTGCAGAGAACATCATTTAAACAAACCAGTAACAGAAGAGGAGCAAGGGGAAAAAGAAGGAAATGGAAATTCAGGAGCAGAAAATGGTGTGGGATATGTTGACTTCCTCTGTTTGCCTGACACTTGTGCTACTGGGTTTGTGCATATGAAATACGATAGAACAGGACAATGAGAAATTTAACCCTTGGTTTACATTAACCACCACACAATATACACAAACAGCACCTCTGAAACCAGTTTCTTCCTCTGAAACAATTCCCACCTTTCAAGTCAGACTTCATTCCTCCTCTAGGAGGGAGAGTTCCCAAAAGCCACAGAAACTGCCCATGAAATTAGCCTAACCCAAACCCAGCCATGTAGTACTGATGGGACTGCCTGGTGGCAGTGGCGACTGGGTGTATAAATCTCTAAGTCATCAATAAGAAGAAACATCACAGAAGAACAATTGTGCAAAATTTTGACAGGAAAAAAGTTTAAATTCTCTATGATATCTTATAAATCCTATTGCAGAGAGCAGCTGTGAACTGAGGGGGAAGTGATGTGGCTGCACGATCAGAGTGCACAGACAAAGTGAAAGCTGCAAGAACAGACACCAGCTACTGCTAATGAAACAGTTAATGAAGTGCAGTTAAACAAAGTGAGCGTGATGTGCAGAGTCTGGGTGTTGAACTATAACAAGTTTTGCACAGTTCTTTTGGGAGAGAGAGAGAGAATTATTTTTCTGAGGTTGTTTTTCCTGCTACAGCCCTGTTCCTGTAAACACCCACCCCAGGGTGATGATGGCTCTGCTCCATCAGCACACCTCTGCTCTGTGCAGAAGCCAAGCTGTGGAGTAGGGATGCAAAGAAAGGCTGGTGTGTCCTTCTGTCCACACCGACCTGAAATCCCCAGGAAAATGAGATGCAAGGACTTGGAAACCAGGAAACTCCTCCTGCTTTAGTAATATATATGCAGTCTTTCCATCCAGTCATACAGATGCCTCCTAGATTAATCTGCTCCTTTATACTGTGCCTCAAAGTCAAGATCCATCCCAGAGGTGACCTACTTGGGCACTAAGCCTGTGGCTGGAATAGAAATGATAATGCTGATACATAAAAGCACTTGTACAGGCTCTGCCTGGCCAGAAACGACCTCAAATTCAGCTCCTCCTCTCTTACTGACTCCTCATTCAAAGTGCAGGTATAATTCTGCCCCGCTAACGTGGCAACAGAAAAATTTCAGGCACCTGCTACCCAGCAATCTGAAATGGTGGAGAGAATTTGCTTGGCTAAAGAGACTGATTGGTAGACAAGAATTAAATTTAATCCTGCGAAGCATGTGAGGTTGAAAAACTGGAGTGAACTGTAGCACCATGATGGCCTGGTATCTGTAATGATTATGTGTTGTGAATACAAAATTAATATTCACTTAAGACATGTAATGATTTCTAGCAGAGACAGAGAGTATTTTAGTTCGTGTAAAAGCAGGAGGAAAAGCAAAATTCTAGTTGCCCTTCAAGTGGTCTCTTTTTCCCTTTCCCACATTTTTGCCAGGAGGAAAATTTCATCCATTCATTTCAAATTACAATGTAAAACCAGAAAACTTCCAAATGCTTGGTTTTTTTTCTCTGTGCAGTTTGCTATAAAAGATCTACTTTTTCCATCAGAGACCAGTCGATTTCACTTCCCTGTCAAACTGATTTTCAAGTATTTTTCGCAATTAAACACCTGAGACACAATAAAAACATGTTTTCTTTAGTCTTCTTGCCTACATTAATGAGTCTGTCTTGTTTTTTGGGGGGGAGAAGATGGTTCAGGAATAAACTGCAAATAGAGGTGCATTTGCTTCACTTGCTATCAAAAACAGCAAGCAGGGCTAGGACGGGAGTTTTCTTTTGGTTGGTTGTTTTGTTTTGTTTTTTTTATGTTTGTTTTTAATAGAAACAGCTACACTGCAACCATAAAATCTAGAGAGGAAATTAAACATTTATCAAATTCTATAGCGATTAAAATGTTAATCCCAGTGAACTATTGGCCTTAGCTCTAATCTCTGAGAAAAGGATAAGGACACTGACTTGGGTTTGCCTGTTTCCCTACCTCTGCTGTTTAGGACTGTGCAGGACCATTTGAGAGATGCACAAAATGAGTTACTTTGGAGCTTACTGGGAGGAATTTCTAATTTTTTTATAAGTGCATACAGAGTGTTTTTTCTTTTCTGTTTCAGTAAATCGTTTTTGGCATACACTTATCACTTGTACTGTAGAACAGTGTTTAAGTGCTGACATTTTAAAAATAAAATTATACCATGATATGTCTTGACTCTCACAGCACCAAAAAAATGTTCGTGTCCAGCTGCTCACCTAAACCTGAAAATCAGGTAAAACATTTTATTGTGCTATATAAGATTCTTGAGGTTTGACTGTGTCAAGGAAAGAAGTCGTTACAACCAAGGTGAAAGCAAATTTCTGTGCAAATGTTGGTGAAAATATTCAAAGAACAGGAAACCAGTAATCCCCACAGTAAAATGGTAGAGATAAAACTGGGAGTATTCAGCAGTATTAAGGGATGAAACATGTTACAAGGATGCTGTAATGATTTTTGAATCAACATTATAAGTCCAGAAGATAGGGTTAAGGTTTTACTGAAAGAAAATGCTAACAAATTGACTTCTGCAAATATTTCAACACCCAAACCACCTGAGCACAATGTCACTGTACATACAATAAAGAGTCATGATTAATTCACAGATTACTTATAGTCCTACCTGAGGTTATATTTGGTTTTACACATGTATGCAGTTTTCCATTTTCTGCCCCTTATGGTAAGCTACTTTCAATATGCTCTTCTAGATCTTATTCAATTTGAGACAGTAAGTGCAAACCCTCTAAGTTTAGGATTCTTGATTCTGAAGGAACTGCAGATGACCAACGTGACCAGTAGATTTATTTAAAAGAAAGGAATAGCATCTCAGTCTAAAGTAAAACAAGGGTCCATTTATAAGTTTAAAACCACTACTTAGACCCAACAGAAGTGTAATGGGGTGTTATTATCTCTATGCATTTAAAACCCTACATTATAAACCATTAAACTTCAAGGGCCATAATCACTTATATATTTGAAGTCAGTGGAAAGTATGATCCCTAATGCACTTACTCCTGCTGAACTAGTCGGGAACAGCCAAGGGAATGACACATCGGGCAGCTGCCCATGAAGTCCACCAAAGCCTCACGGAAGTCCTGCAATGAATTTAAATAAGATTCATTTTAATAAAGAGCATCTCTCTTCTGAGGTAAGACTGCGGGAGCAAGGCCTGTTCAGTCTAGAGAAGGCTGAGAGGGGATGTCATCCATACATATAAAATATCTCCCACGCAGGTGTCCGAGGACNACCAGCACCATCCCCAGCCCGGCCCGGCCCGGCCCGGCCCGGCCCAGCCCCCCGGCGTTGTTTCCATGGCGCCGGGCGGGCGGGGGAGCCGGGGCTGACGACCCCGCCCGCTCATGGACCCCGCCGAGGAGGAGGAGGGCAGGGAGAAGCCCCCCGTGATCTACACCATGGAGAACAAGCCCATCGTGACCTGTGAGTGCCCCCGCCGCCGCTGTCGGGGCTGGGGGTCCGGCCGGTGCCCCCTCCGGGCCCGGGGGGAGGCAGGAGGGGGTGACTGGTTTTGGGGGGCTCCCGCAGCTCTGGGTGGGGACACGGCGCCTGCAAAGGGGATCTCATGGCGGGGTTTGACTCTTCACTGCTTATGCCCCCTTTCTCATGGCAGTGGGCAAACTTGGGTTTGTTTCTGTAGTAAATAACAAGCCCAGTGTCGTGCTCAGAGGTGCTTGGGGGAAGAGGGTAAAATATGATAATAAATCGTGAACCCCAAACTTCTTGCCAACAAGCTTTGTGTGGCTTTGTCGGTGCTAAGAGAAGTTGCGAGGAGGCATCCTCTGCGGCGATCCCACTGATGCATTCCCGCTGACATTATAATTTAATCGTTAGCTGCTGTGGTGCTTTGGTTCCATCTCTGAGACAGTTTAGTTAACAAACAGCATCTCGTGGTTCCAGCGATGAATTAGTTTTTTCAGGTATCAGAGACAGGCGACTGGTCCTGATGTAAAACGTGAGCCCCCCCTGCTCTTGCAGGTGTAGAGGGGTGCTCTCAAAGTTCATTTAAAACAAGCACGTGGACTAGGCTGGGCATTAGGGAGCATTTCTTTAACCGGAGGGGGGTCAAACGCTGGAAGAGGCTCCCTGGAGAGGTGTTTAAGTCTGTCCCAAGTCTGTCAGTGTCCAAGAGATATTTGGACAGTGCCCTTAACATGCTGTAACTTTTGGTCAGCCCTGAAGGGGTCAGGCAGTTGCACCAGGTAATCCTGGTAGGTTCCTTTCAACTGGAATAGTCTTTTCTATTCTAACTACATCCATAATGCTGTTAATAAAAACGTAAAGTGGATGAGATCAGCACAGAAATTTCTGTTTTTTGTTTTTTAACAAAAGGTAGCCAGTGGCTGGTCTTAGTCAGAAGTATCTCTACCGATGATGTAACAAAATACATATTTGCACTTTATCACTAGAACACTGGGAATGCTTTATGTGCCTGTGAAATAGAAACTTGTTTCACAGTTGTGTGTTGTTTTATTATGGAGTAAGCATTTATTGGTGCTTAAAGTCTTAGACCTTACTTAGAAAAAGTATCCAACTGTAAACTTGTAACTGTATAATTGTGGAACTCTGTGTGTATATATTTTTTCCAGACCGTTTTATAAATGTGCTTTTTTCTGTCTTAAACTTTTTTCCTTTTTTTGAATGCAGTTCATAAACTGAACAGGATTGTACTGAATCTTCTCTACTCAAATATTTCAAGAACTTTGAAATCCATTTCACTTCAGATTTAAAGTCAGAAAAATGTACATATCAGAAATGTCTGAAGGATATAGTTTGCTGTTGTTATTCTACTGTTCAGGCTGTGGGGGCTTGCTTTTTAGATTTTCTGTCTTTATGTGTATTCAGAATTAGAGAGTCTCCATGTGTGTGGCAGGGGGACGTGATGGTGCAGGTCAGTCTTCATTGTTCCTGTACGAGTTGAATAAGTAACATTTTAGTCTGCTGAAGTACACACAGCTTTACCTCAGGCTTGGGTGTTTTTGTTAATAGGTGCTGAAGAGAACTCTGGCCTCTTTGTACAAGGAAGTTTTAAAAATTCCAAACACGAAATTTAACCAGATTTCAATCAAGCCCAGTTGTCTGATATTGAAAATAATACTAATTTTGTGTGGTGATTGAGCATACATTATGGCTGTAAAATGTTTGGACTTATCCCCATCCAGTAGGGCAGCAGCAGACTTACAAATGAGATAAGAGGTGAGCGTTATGTATCTTTTGTATGCCTCACTCCCAGGCTGAGGGAGTCATTTCTAGTGCTCTGGACAAGCACAGCAGTAGTATCTTTACTGGTATGGACTAGAGTGGCTTGGTCTGAGACAGCCTAATTCAGGAATTTAGGTTAATTCAGCCAAAGTGCTCAGAGATTACCTCTCTTGTGAATGTAGTAAGGGTGACTTGCTACATTTTAAACCTAAAACATTTTATTTCAATGGGGAATGCATTTCACTGTAACTGCTTTAGTTTCCTTTTTTCTCTGTTCAGAGAAGTGGAGTTCTTAGAGATTGTAGTATTTCAAATAAGGGCATTCAACAATAATGACTTACTTGAAGGAAAGCTCCTCCAAGCATTATATTGCCAGAGATTTATGGAGAGGTGAGGCTTGGCTTTCCAGGGAAAGGATTGACTTGGTTTGTGTTTGTTGCAAAACACGTTAAAAGCCATGATATTAGAAACTGCTCAACAAACACGGTTTATCTTTTGTCTGTGGGTCCAGTTCCAGGCAGCTGGGAGTTTTCTGAGATAAGTGTCCCAGCCAGGAGGTGCACTGAGGGGAAAAACAGACCTTTGAGGGGGTGGCTGGGTTCTGAATATGTGAAGGAAGAGTGAAGGTTAAGTGAGGGTGCCCTTCAGAACATAAGTATTCCCTTTTGCTACATGATTTAGATTAATCTCTGTCAGGTAAACTTTTGCATCATGAAGTACTCCTGTTAAACTCCTAGGGTTTGTTGTTAAAAAGAGAGAACTGAAGAGGGAGTTTTCTTCGTAGTGAAACTTCTTGAACACTGGGCATACCACAGTTGTTTTGCAAACAAATGTTTTTACCTACCTGAAATAAATTTGACGGTGCTCTGAAAGGAATGCTTCTTTGGTAAAGAGAGTTATGCTTTCAGATCTGTGAGTTAGTCTGTATTGGAACAATTATTTGCTATATTGGCACGACCCTGAATTCAGCACTCTATGTACAGGCTTTGGCCTATGGAAAAAAATGGCAGGTTCCACGTGTCTTGGACATCTGATGCCAGTTGCAAATGCAGTTTTTGTCAGTACTTTTTTCGTGTTAGTGCTGTAACTTGATTATTTTGCCCTCAGAAGCTGTGCATAGGTGAATTAGCCTTGTTTTTACTGTGTATTACTGAAAACACCCCACAGTTTTAATAAAGAGTTTTTAGATTCATAGAATTCAGCAAGGCATGACAAACTTCTGGAGACTCTTTCTCTAGGCATACGGACAACCGTATTTTCTAAGTGTGGAAAAAGTAGTATATTCACAGAAAGTAGCTGTTCCTTTATGCTTTTTCCCTTTTATCAGTATGGCAGCACCCCTGAGTATTAAATCGTTCTTGTCAGGTAGGACTGAGTGCTATGATGACTCAATTCCAAATTAATTTGAGCCATATTTTTTTCCCTATCAGTCTTAGTGGATTGCAAAGCCACTGGGGAGTTTCACTGTCCAGCGTGGTTCTGCTCACTCTGGCACGTTACTTTACAAACTCTCAACTCAAGTTTGTAGCAATTTATCTGCATTGCCAGACCTGGTAAGCTTACAAAGTGTTTTGAGTCATCTTCTGGCTTTCTCACTGCTGTAGAAGTATTATTTTTAGCATCAATAATTTTTTTGTTTTATTTGCTGAGGCAAGTTGAGTGTTTGCATCAAACATCTTGAACTGGGGTGATTTCTGTACAATGTTGACTTTACAAAATCTCTAAACCAGTGCAGCTTGCTTTCCTAGGAAACCCAAACAGTGTTGTTTCCTTCTCAGGAATCCTATTTGAAACTTTGAGAAAGTCAGTGAAGCTTCAATATAATGTTGTTGCACATACATATCAGCCAAAGAACTCATCCTTATGTAGCTGATTTGCACTTAAATTATTAGCTCTGTCTATCCATATGAAGAGGAGGCTGAAGACTAAAGGCAATTCTGCTAAATGAAGTAATTAATAGGTTTTTCAGAGCTTTCCTAACAAGATGTTTGTAATTATCTTCATGCAGTTGTGGAATATTCCATTATCAGCTCGTAGTATCTGTTTATATTGTCTGCTGTCTGTTTGTATTGTGTGTTTGCATGTTTGCTGTCACTGTCAATAATCTGTTTTAGCACAGTGGACTTTATGTATAATCTTTGGAGAGAATGGGGTGCATCACTTTTATCTGGTCCATGTTCAGAATGTGCTGTGATACAACACAAGGAAAACCATCAGCAAAAGCTTTGTAGGCCCAAGAATAGAAAATGTTTGCAATTATCTACAGCAGGAACAGAAAGGTTAATGAAAGTAAAGGGTGCAGAGGGAAAGGGAAGAATTTCGCATCTTTTCGTGGTGAAAATAAATACCTGCAGTTAAGAATATTGTTCTGGGACTAGAGGATTCAAAAATTCTTCTGTTACTAGTAGATAGATGTAATAAAAAATGTGCCAGCAAGAAGCAGGATGTAGCCCAAGTGATCAGAATGATTTGCTGCTAGTGAGACCATTTAACAACTATATCCCATAAATGCATTTTCCCTGTTCTCAACCAGAACTCCTCCCTGCATTGCAAGTTATCACTACTGTGTAGTTGATACATTATTCTGAGCTTAAATATTTGATTACATATGTCATGAGAAGAAGTGGCATATTCTTGTTAGTGTTAACCTGTTTTGCACATTTAGAAGTGCAGCAGCAAAGTTTTGCTGAAAAGATTTTCTTGTGGTGAATCAGCTCAGGTTTTTATATAGCAACTTAGGTGTGTTGTGATTTGGTTTTTAGACCCCTTTTGAATATGAATTTGAGCTGGGAGAGAGGAGGACCTTTAAAAGATGTGAATATGAAAACCTCACCAGCCTTCCAAAGCTTCAGATAGATCCACTTCTAACAGGCTAGTGATTTAAGAAAAAAGAGTCATAGGAGAACTTTTTATTAGTGGAAAAATAAGTGGGGTCAGAAGGGTTAGCTGTGAGGGATACTTGGGGATAAAATGCAAACAGAACTACACTGAAGTGTAGTCTTGGCCCTGTGCTCTTTTAAAGGTATTCAAAGCCTTTTATCTCAGTTGAATAGGCTTGTCACTGGTATCAAAGGAAAATATTTGTCTTCTTCAGTCATCTGACCTCAGGAGTTTTTGTTTTACACTGCCTCTGTAGTTAGTGGGTTAGGATAATTTCCTCTAGAGGAAAAAAAAAATCACTGTGTTATATTTAGATACTATAGTGACAAAACCTCTAAACATCTAAGAAGTTTGGAAACTGTTAGGGAAAAAATAGATTATTGGGGATTTTGGTGGTTTTAGGCAGGCATGAACCTAAAAAATGTCAGTATTTTGTGGTTCTTTGGTATTAGACAGCTGCTACAAAGAATACATGTTCCCCTTGGAAGTCCTGGTTAGGTGGTCATTCTGGTTTTCATTGTTCCTGTACAAATTTAGAGTAGAACAAATGTCCTAGATAGGGAAAGAGGGAAGGGAAGAAGGCTGCAGTGATTTGATCTACCAAAAAGTCAGGAAGAAAGACAAGGAGGAAAGAATCACAGTATTGTTTGGATTGGAAAAGACTTTAAAGATCATCCAGTTCCAACCCCCTGCCATGGGCAGGGACACCTTCCACTATCCCAGGTTGCTCCAAGCCCCATCCGGCCTGACCTTGGACACTTCCAGGGATGGGGCAGCCACAGCTTCTCTGGGCAACCTGTGCCAGGGCCTCACCACCCTCACAGGGAACAATTTCTTCCTGATGTCTCTTTCAGCTTAAAGCCATTGCCTCTTGTCCTGTCACTACAGGCCCTTTTACAAAGTCCCTCTCCAGCTCTCCTGGAGCCCCTTTAGGTACTGGAAGGGGCCCTAAGGTCTCTCTTCTCCAGGCTGAACAACCCCCTCTCTCAGCCTCTCTCTATTGCAGAGGTGTCCCAGCATCCTGAACATCTTTGTGTCCCTCTTCTGGTCCCACTCCAACTGGTTGATGTCCTCATGTTGGGGATCCCAGGGCTGGAGGGAGCTCTGCACGTGGGGCCTCACCTGAGTGGGGCAGAGGGGCACAATCCCCCCTCCCCTGCTGCCCACGGTGCTTTGGATGCAGCCCGGGACACGTTTGGCTTTCTGGGCTCTCAGTGCACGTGGCCTGGCTATGTTGAGCTTCTCCTCACCCAACACCCCCAGTTCCTTCTCCTCAGGGCTGCTCTCGATCCATTCTCCGCCCAGAGCAGGTGAAATGTTTAGATAAGTGGCAAAGGCCCTACCTTTTGAACTTTGTAATGTGGGAAGAAAGGAAACAGGTGCTTTGTTCGTCTTCTTTCTCCTGGGGTATTTCATTTTAACATATGTCACTTGAACACTGCTGCCTTCAATTGTTGTGTGTTACCACTTCAGGTACAGAAGCACCCTGCACTTGCTGTGGTATCTCTGAAAGAATTGCTGTGTTCTTTCTGTATTTGACAGATGGGGAGTAGGTTCATTCAGACATACACTGTTTAAAAGCTGCAGGTGAAACTCCAGAGGTTATCGGACTCTAATGTTACTCCCTAGTTATCATCTCTATGGGATATTTAGGTCTCATTTCCCTGTTGGTTCTTTCTGAAAGATGAAAACCCTTCTCTAGAAGGCTTCTTGATTTTAGTTATGATAGGGTTCCAGAATTACTTTTTCTTCCCACGTGTGCACATCCTTCCTTGTCCTTTTCAGGTGTGTTTGATAACCATTCACACTCTGGCCCCGCTGCTGACAGCCATAGAACGGTTTGGGTTGGGTCTTAGTGTTGACACCAATCCCCTGAAATGATAGTGCTGTGATACAGCTGAGTCATCATCTTTCTTTTTTTTTTTTTTTTTCTTTTTTCCGAAACACCTCAAACAAAACAACCTCCTCACCAACTCGCAAAAAATGACAAAAAATCCTACGACAAAATCTTTGAAGCAGTTGTCACTTTTGTGCAGACTTTCTGCGTTTGCTCTAAGTTTGAATTCCGGGGTTACTTGGAGTTTTGGAATGTTTCCTTCTAAATTCACAGAATTCAGTCCGATATAAGCGAAAACTCCTGTAGTGTTGTGGTTTGTATTTTCTCCTTCATTTCTTCTTTATTTTCCATCTTTTTTTTTTCCCTTTTTTTTTTTTAATATTTTGGGTAGTAGATCATGGATACACCAACTACTAAGGCATCAGAGGTATATATAGAGAAGAGAATGAGACTTCTGCCATGCTTGAGATCTCTTGAGTCATAGGAATCTTGCTCAACACCACTCCAGAAATAGTGATCTTTTGGGACTTTCGGTTCTGTTATTTGTGCAGGTTGTGCTCTTGTCTACTTGTTGTGAGGTGCTCCCCTCCCTCCCTGCAGCCCAGTAACACCCAGTTCACAATTTACTGTGCATCTTGCCAGTCTGACAGCCCTTACAATTCCTTGCTACTTACTGGTCTCAGTGTTGGTCCCGTGTCAGTGCTGTGCTGGTGTTGCCTGCTGATAACTTCACTTTTAGTGTTCTCGGCTTGATCAGCTCAAACATGCTGATTACAGTAGATTACAGTAGGTGAGCAGAACATGAAATGTTGGAGCCCTTTGGGTGTTGGAAATACGTGGTAGCAGCTTTGGTCTGTGTTCAAAGACAGCCAGTGTATTTTACATTGAAGGTCTGTTCTCACTTTTCTTCTAATCCTAGAGGGCTGTGTTGCCTTGATCATAAAACACACTCTTATGTGTATTTGATATGTCCTCAAAACCAATGCTGGAGGAAAAGCTGACTGTGTTTAAAATGAATATACCTGTTTTAAACTGATAATGTGATGTGGCTGTCTGGAATAGCAGGTTGCTTACACATTATCCTTTAGTTCCTCTGTATTCAGTAATTGTCCTTTTTACTTAAGATGTTGCATTCTGGAATTTTTTTTGTGGCATACACTGAATTTTTAGACGCAGTACAGAAAAGTACTTTGTTATACTCCAGAGATAAAATATGTGGCTTGTTCTTTCCAGCAGACTTCAAGCTCACAGACTCTCATTTTGATGTGGTCATCGTGCTGCTGCTAAGTCACTAAGCCATGTTTCACTCTCTGTGGGCAGTAATGAGTTGCAAATCAATAGACTGTTCTCCGCTCGGCTCATAGAGGTGTAGCTTGGTATAAAACAGCATTAACAATGTGATGAACACTTGTTTCAGTATTCATTCTGGGCATTTGTGTATAATCTTAAAAAGCATTTGGTAAGGTCCACTTAATTCAGACAGGATGAAGGTGAAGGATCAAGGATAAAGACCATAATTTCTGCCGAAATAGGGCTAAAGCACTAATTGTTTTTGTTTTGTTTTTTAGCTATTCTATAAAATTGCATTGTTGCATAATAGCTAATGTGGTCAGACATCAGAAGAGCTGTTTTTGCTTATTCTTGCACTTAATCAGACTTTTAAATTTTAATTTTTCACTATACTTTATTGTGTGATGATAGAATTGTGCTAGTGCTGATAATCAAAATACTATATGTGAGGAAACTGATGTATAATAATATACGTAAGAATAATAATATATATGAGAAGATGGGAGAAAGGTGAGTGGACTAGAAAAGGATTTCTAAGATAAACTAAAGAATGCTAAAGTAATGTGGAGGCAGTGCCTGGCTGTGTGCCTGGAGGTGAGACTGGGGGTGGGAGAGAGAAGAAAGGATGTCAGGTACTTCTTCAGCTGCAGCTTCCAGTTCCACAGGAAGGTGAGAAGATCTTCCTGTTGTGGTGTGCTGTACAGTGGCAGATGATTGTGAAAAGGAGAACTACCAGGAAATATCAGAATTGCCTATATGGC
>VYZQ01007649.1:2226-22037 GCA_013400655.1 Mystacornis crossleyi | reverse complement strand
CGTTGTTGGTGTCGTTGGTGGGGGGAGTGGGGGGGGGGGGGGGGGGGGGGGTGTTGTTTTTATTCCTTCTGTGACACAAGTAAAAATAAAAAAAAAATCATGGGAGTATTTCTACCCAGCCTTTTTCCAGCCACTTGAAGTGACTCCTTACACTTACAGTTCCTGATAAGCCTCATTAAGACATTTTTGGTCCCAATGCCCCTGTAGTTCTTCAGGGACTTAGTGGAGTATTTTTAAATGCTCTGAGTTTTTCCACTTCTATGCAGTTTCTGATCATTCATTGAGCACAAGTGGAGTCATATTGCCCCCAGCAGGGAAAACGCAGAACATAACTTCGTTCCTTTATGCCAAGCCTAAAGCACAGCGCTGGATTCAAGTAGTGTGTGTTCCATATATATAAAATATATTAACAAATTTATAACTGTAACTTATAAACAACTAATTTGAATTTACTGTATTTTAATAAAAAAAGTTCTTTTTTTTCCTTATCCTTTTAAAACTTAACTTGAATGTTATGCACAGAGGTAGTTCACATACTGAAAAAAAACCAATTTATTTCGCTTTCTAAAATCTACTTTCAAGGTTGGACAGATGTTTTTCATGGGGTTTTTTAAGACTTATTTTGATAAACTTAAGAATATGCAAAATTATTTTTTCGCCATAATGGCCAGAGTACTTTCAACAGAGCAAAAAAAAAAGTAAATTATATTATAACGTTTGTTTGGTTGTTGTTGTGTTTTGTTTGTTTTTAGAATAAAATATGTTCTATGGAATTAAGTAAAAATATCCTGATAGGGTATCATTTAGTAAAGAACTATGGAGATGACTGATTTAGTTCACTTATGATTTTTGTTATTGCTGAATACACTCAGTGTTGTGTGTAGAAATTCAACGTATTTGGTCATTACATAAAGCTACCTTGACTTTATCCTTCACTGAAATCCTGTTCAGAATCACTGTGTCTTGATTAAAAAAAACTACTTTTTAAAAAACACATGATGCATGGCATGTTTTTTTTTCTTGATTTTCTTTTGACATGATTTTATTTTCATCATTTCTCTTTTAATTTAAAATAGTCCACATGGGTAAGTCCTCTGACATATCACTCAACATGTAAGTTCTGTCCCATTTTAAACCTTAATAAGAAAGTTACTGCCAAATATTGAAAGAAGGTCACTTTAAATTATAAGATTCATTAAAGCTTGTGTATCTCTTTTGGACTTTAATATATTAAAGATACTTGATGTCTGGTAAGATGTGAGATTAAACATTCCTTTCTATTAACATTAAAATTGTTACATCTGTAAGTAGGATTTTAAGTCTTCTTAGATAACAACCTAGATCTAATTTTAGTATAGTAGGTGTGTTTTATGTCAGGGTGAGGTTGATTTTTGTCTTGTTTGTGTTAACAGAGAGGAACAGCTTAGTCACTTTGAGAACATAGCTAAAAAAGACTGCTGATTTTGCACATTTGAAAAATTTTATGACACTTTCTTTCTGACTGTCTATAGCCATTGTTATTTAGTAGGTATTTCAAAGTGAGCACAGTGCTGGGATTTGTGCCCAGAGTGTGTCTTTCCGTTTTATTGCAGTAAGAAAGATTTCCTTGGGAAAGGAAATCATAGTTTGAACATCTTCTGTTGGTATGTCTCTGGGACAGCAATGAGACAGAAAACTTCCTGAAACTAAAAGTACTTGTAAATCTTACTTCTGGTAGTTTGTGCATGAACTCCTCCATTTTATCATGGCATGTGGTGTGCCGGAGTATGTGCTAACCCAGTGCCTGTTTCCCGTGAAAAATAGCCTAATCCCATTGTGTTCAGTTAGGATTTGGTACAGTGGGTTTATGCAGGGCGTGGTCAAAAATTAGAAGTAATATCTCATATTCTGAATCTCTATTTCTCAAGATCTCAGTAGCTTTTTTTCTCTCTTGTCAAAATGAAGAACTTTAATTGCTTCATGCAAGAACTAAAAGACAGTGTGGCTGAAAAGATGTGAAGCTGGAATGGTTTGTTTAGGTGGTTAATCCAGGTGAGGGATCCGTTGCAGAAGTTGGAAAGGTTGACAAATTGCACTGCAACCTTATGGGAAAATACAGGAATCAGATAATTTTTAAGTTGTGATTTTTTTTTTTTTTTTGCAGTTCCCTATTCAGCACAAAGGAATAATTGAATGACAAGGCTGTAGTATAGTGTCTGCAAATTAATTGGCAAGGAACTCAGTTTCTGTAATTTTCTTCCTGTTCTTCCAAAAACTGTGATCTAATCTCACTTTACACTTGGTACTTGCCAATGTACAAGTACTTGAACTTGTGTTTGTTAGTGCTCCTTTGAACTTGTGTTTTGTGAAACAGTAAGAATACACATTTAAAAGAGAAAACTGTATCATAAAAATATTTAATATTTAACTGCTTATCCTCTGTCTTATGGTTGTAGTGTTTCTACTACCATATTTACATGTGACTTAAGTGAGCTCAGCTCTGATATAAAAGACGCTGATTTCTCCAAGTTTATACCTAGCCACCTGGGACCAAATTATACACAGACCTTCACAGTTAGGTCCAACTTTAAAATTTAATTTCTACAGTTACTGACTAAGCAAAAGTTTCAAGGAGGTTTAACTACAGACATTATGAAATGCAAATAGAAATTGCTTCTGCGCAAATGCAATAAGCAAAAATGTATTAGAGAGTCTGGAACTGAAAATTGGAAAATTTTTAATCTAGTACTTTTCCAATATTTTTTTAGTAGCACCTGAAAATGACAGAAAAATTGAGAAAGCTTCCACAATTTAGATGTATTTTACTGATTTATATATGCTAAAAAAAACCTCAAAAGACCCAATTTCAATTGTGATATTTTTCTGTCCTCCTAAATAGGGAGAAAAAAATAAACCTAAATAAAATAAGTATAAATAGGCCTAATACATAGCCTAAATAGATACACTGTATTGAGCACCCGAACCTTTCTATTTGACCTATTGTCATCATAGATCAATTATTTAAGCAGAGATTCTGAAATACAGAGAATCTTATTTCATAATACATTTCCAAGAATAGTAATTTCAGAGCATCAAGGAGGGGGAATCACTATATAACGCATGGTATTTCAAACAATTTGGAAAAAAAAAAAGAAAATAATGAATGCCCATTTTCAAAATACTAGTTTAGAAAATACACTAATTTGCAAATATGCATGCAGCATAGTGTTTTACAGAGAAGTTTAAAAACTGAAATGTGGGCAAAATATTTTCGAGGCACTAAAATATAGTGGAAAAAACAAGTGTTAGTAGTAGTATGCTGAGGTACCAAATATTAAGAAACAGTTAATCATTCTAATTGGAGGCAACAAATAAGACAACAGGAAGCCCAAAGAAGTTTCTGTCCTGGAGATTGCTGTAATGCATAGAAATAAACAGAATGGATTGAAATGTGTTTATCCTAAATTAGGAGATGGTATAGTGTTGCGTTGGAATCGCCGCGACCTTCTCTGGCAGACAGCTTTGCCCATGGAAAGAATCAGGAAACAATATTCTTGATAGATGTTCAGAGATATTTTTTTTCTCCCAGACACTTTGCTGGGGGTTCAAATGCAGACTGTTCCAAGACCTCTAAAAAACTCTCTCGAATCATGTGAACACCCCCCTAAGTACAGCATTAGCAGGGTGGGGTTACATTTGAAATGACCAATGAGAAACAGGATTTAGGTACAATAACATCAGGGGGCCTGGAAGCCCCGTGTAACCTGACCCATGCTCCCACTCCCAAGGCCCATCCCCCCCAGGGGGGGACCTCCACAGTATAGTTGTCCTCTCAATATCTGTTCTAAATATGATTGCAAAAGTGCAAATAGCTGTTATTTGGCCCTGAAAAGGCTACTTTCTTTGAACTTTGTTCTTTACTCAGAACTGACACAGAAGATTTTAGAAAATATTGAGTCAGGTAAAAAGCTCAGATCAGATTTGTGCATGTAACTCTTATATATTTTATTTAAATAAAATATTTGATGCTTCATTTGTTTTTCTCAACGTTTTTGTTGTGATACTTTTAAATATTATTGTTCAGAAATGAAATGTCCTGAAGCAAGAAGTAATGCAACTTCAGTATGCATACTTGAATTCTCAAAAATTATGCAGAGCCTTGACATCTCTGATAGCAATCATGTACTGAAAGTCAGTTATTAAAATATTAAAAATAATTTTGAAAAATTATTCACTTTGGAGAACTAATAATTGAACAAGAACATGTTTGTTACACTTTGAGAGCAATGTATGTACAAGACAATCTCCTGTACCTTCTAGATTTGCCAATTCCATTTCATTCCTTAGCACTTAGTGTTTGCAACTCCTTGATATGTTTAAAAAAAAAAAACCAAACCCTATGAAAATTTGAGATGACTTTATGCCCTGTATTTTTAAAACCATAAAAAACTCCAAACAAACCAAAACAAAAGAACAAAACCCAAATAACCCTCTATCTTCTGTTCTTTGACAGTTAGTCAAAGGTATTATTCATTTATCAGTAAACGTTCTAACAATTTTAAATTCTGATCAATTCAGATCAATTTCTGATAACACATATGTTGTCTAACTATATTGGTGTTACGCACTTCACTGTCCAGATTGTTTGTCCAAATAATGGCAACTTGACACCTGTCACAGTTTGACGCTGGTTAGGTGCAAAGCACCACGAAAACTATTTATTTATTTGCCTCTGCTATAGCTAAGCAGAGAAAGAGAAATCGAAGGAGAAATTGAAACTTCATTTTTATGAGGTGTAAAAAGGATTATTGAAGAAAATGAAAAAACTTCAAGGCAAAACAGGCTCAAACTCAAACGGAACAAAGAAAATTTATTGGTAACAGATTTAAAAGTAAAAAGAATAGTGAGAAACAACAGCAAACTTTCAGAACACCTTTCTCGTCCAGTACTTTCCTCTTTCCATCAAACCACGCAAGGGAAACAAACACAGGATTTGGGTCAGTGTTTCATTTCAGTGTTTAGGAGTCTGTTTTTATGTTTAAGGAAAAGAGTTTCTTCTGCTGTGGCGTGGGATTCTTCCCATGGAAGATAGTTCTCTGCAAACTTCTCTAGTGTGGTTTCAAAACTTCACAAACAACGGTCTGCTCAAAAATCTGCTGCGGTGAAAAATATCCCTCCCATGAATCTTGCAGTCCTCCCACACTGCCATCATGGGTCATAATAGCCATGGGGTTTTAGCCTTTTAAGGATGAGTTATTCCAGCCTGAAAGCAAAGGTTCTCTTCTTCAATCTCTAAAAGCCATTCACAGCATCTATAGGCTCTGGCACCTTCTTTTCACAGGCTGCATGTGGATTTCTGCATTCCCCAACCCCACCCCCCCCGAACCTCATCTCACAAATTATANGCAATCATGTACTGAAAGTCAGTTATTAAAATATTAAAAATAATTTTGAAAAATTATTCACTTTGGAGAACTAATAATTGAACAAGAACATGTTTGTTACACTTTGAGAGCAATGTATGTACAAGACAATCTCCTGTACCTTCTAGATTTGCCAATTCCATTTCATTCCTTAGCACTTAGTGTTTGCAACTCCTTGATATGTTTAAAAAAAAAAAACCAAACCCTATGAAAATTTGAGATGACTGTATGCCCTGTATTTTTAAAACCATAAAAAACTCCAAACAAACCAAAACAAAAGAACAAAACCCAAATAACCCTCTATCTTCTGTTCTTTGAAAGTTAGTCAAAGGTATTATTCATTTATCAGTAAACGTTCTAACAATTTTAAATTCTGATCAATTCAGATCAATTTCTGATAACACATATGTTGTCTAACTATATTGGTGTTACGCACTTCACTGTCCAGATTGTTTGTCCAAATAATGGCAACTTGACACCTGTCACAGTTTGACGCTGGTTAGGTGCAAAGCACCACGAAAACTATTTATTTATTTGCCTCTGCTATAGCTAAGCAGAGAAAGAGAAATCGAAGGAGAAATTGAAACTTCATTTTTATGAGGTGTAAAAAGGATTATTGAAGAAAATGAAAAAACTTCAAGGCAAAACAGGCTCAAACTCAAACGGAACAAAGAAAATTTATTGGTAACAGATTTAAAAGTAAAAAGAATAGTGAGAAACAACAGCAAACTTTCAGAACACCTTTCTCGTCCAGTACTTTCCTCTTTCCATCAAACCACGCAAGGGAAACAAACACAGGATTTGGGTCAGTGTTTCATTTCAGTGTTTAGGAGTCTGTTTTTATGTTTAAGGAAAAGAGTTTCTTCTGCTGTGGCGTGGGATTCTTCCCATGGAAGATAGTTCTCTGCAAACTTCTCTAGTGTGGTTTCAAAACTTCACAAACAACGGTCTGCTCAAAAATCTGCTGCGGTGAAAAATATCCCTCCCATGAATCTTGCAGTCCTCCCACACTGCCATCATGGGTCATAATAGCCATGGGGTTTTAGCCTTTTAAGAATGAGTTATTCCAGCCTGAAAGCAAAGGTTCTCTTCTTCAATCTCTAAAAGCCATTCACAGCATCTATAGGCTCTGGCACCTTCTTTTCACAGGCTGCATGTGGATTTCTGCATTCCCCAACCCCACCCCCCCCGAACCTCATCTCACAAATTATAGGAAAAACAAATTGCTGTATTATAGTCCTCACCACGACTTGCAAAGAGAATTTCAGCTCCGGCGCTGGGAGCGCCTCCTCTTTTTCCCATCCCCCGCTGATTTTGGTGTCACCGTGTTCTTCTTCTTACGTGATCTCACTTTTCCTGTTGCAGCTGAGAAGTTGATCTTGTCTGGGCTCTGCATTGGGAAAGGCTCGCCCTGTCTTTCGCTGCCGGCTGCGTGGTGTTTTTGTCTCCAATTCGGCAGGAGCCGCACCGGCTGTGCAGAAGGGCCCGCCAGCCCCGTGCCGCATGGTCCCGGCTCAGTTGGGGGCATTTTCCAGCCACATGGCTGCTCACAGCTCCGGCGTGGCTTTCTCCCAGCGGCCCAGCCCCGTGCCGGGGGGCCCCAGCACCCACTCCGGGAGGAGGCCCGGAGCCCCCCCCACCTCGGTGGGGCAGCAGGAAAAAGAAACTTCTCACGTTTCCTCCTTCCTTAAATATGTACCTCACGGAGGCGTTACCAGCTTATTCAACTGGTCTAACAACCATATCAGCTATGGGCTCTGTGCCCGTCACAAAAGTTTTCCAACCTGCTAAAACCACCACACCACCAAAAGAAGTTTGGTAATAAATCATTGGATTTGTATAATGATAAATAATTACTTTTGTAAGTTTTTCTTGTTCGTGAATGCTAGGCAAGGAATCAGATTTTTCCCAGACTGATCCTCCCACGTGGCCATTCATCACTTAAGTCCTCAGTTCCAAGGCCCCTTACTGGGCTGGATGGGGCAGAGAATTCTACATAAACTTTCAGTGTCTCATGTACGACTACTTGAGGGAAAAAGATTTACAATATAAAAAGCGTAATTTCATGGTTTGCTTTTGCAGAAACTTTGTGCAGTAGTACACATAAAGTGTACATAAAGTCTTGTAAAAGACTTTATGTAAAATTAAGTCTTAGCTAAAAATTAAAGTCTTGGCTTTACTTACTGAATCATATGCATGTCTTTAGTTTTAATGAGCCTCAGCATTGGAAAAACTGCTTTCCGATTTCTCTGAATGTAAGTAGCTTTGACTGTTAAATGTAATCAGGAAAATATTTTCGCTATAGATTTAAGCAAGAACAACTTTTTAAAAATTTACCTGGAAAAGTATTAGTTGACAGAAATCTAATATATTGACTAATTGTACCTTCTGGAATCTAGAAGGGAAATGAGAGGATAAAATACCGAAATATATATTATTTACTGCGAATCAATGCTATTAAATGAAAAAAAGTCATCTCAAGTTTTCCACCCTGTTCATTCCCCCAGGCAAACATGTAGTGAAAGCAAAGTAGTTTTTGTGATTTTTATCCAATTTCTCGACTTTTACTTGGAACTATAGATTCTGAATATTTCTAAGACCTTAGAGGCTTCATTTAACGAAGAAGGATTTTAAAGCTTTATGGATATCATAACAATATTCACGGGTAAAATTTAATATGCTGTCCAGGTTTATTTGTATGAGATAGAAGGATAAAATATTGCTGGTGGTGAGGGACTAATTTTAAACATCTAATGAGCATCATCCTACAATATTAGCCTGACACTCACCACTCACTTGAAAAATATGGATCTAATTTAAACAGCAGTTTTAACAGTAATAACAATTGTATAATAAAATTCTAAGTTCGGCTGTATTTAGTAATATGTTTTCTCTAAATATTTTTTTCTTTTTTCCCTTCCTTTCATGCTTCTCCTCACTCCTCTAATATTCTTTCTTTGCCATCATTTCTGGTAAAGATTAGGGATAAATGGGTACTTCTAAAAACTATTTTCTAAAAGAAATTTTACAGAAATTCAACTGTTTTGTTTTGGGTTTTTTTTATAACAAGAGAACCAAAGATAAACTTGATTTACTTAAACTGGTGCTTAGGCTGCATTGATCTCAATCAATCCTGATTTTTATTTGGCTCAAGACATTGAGAATACCCTGTGCAGGAAGTTGCGTTTGTAAGTCCTCCGTAGCCAGTTGGAAACTCCGCACAACACAAAAAGCTTATGAGTAATGTGGTTATAGTGGGAGAAAAGAAAAGGAATAGCTCGTTGTTGCTGAATTCAGCAAGAGAAACATTGCATTACATCAAAACAACATGGTTTTATTCTAATTTAAATTAGTTGTCTCATGGGGATGAATTAAAACTTTGAGTTTGCTTCTATAGTTATCCATAGGTGGAGAAAGAAATGGTGCAGAGGGATTTTAATAAATATAGTGTATGGGAAGTGAGTTAGACAATATATTCAAGCCCATTTTTTCTTTTCTTATGTAGTGAAAAAACTACATAGAGAATGGATAGCCCAAAGTACTAGCTTCTCCCTGGTAATCTAAATAAATAAATGCTTGACATATACTAGTGTGTTCCACAAAGCAGTGCTTTTGTATGGCCTGGGGTTTTTTTTCTTGTATTCAAGCAAATCTCTATCTTTCTTTTCTAAACTTTTAAGAAGCTGTTTGATTTGGTTTTGCTTTTACTACACTTTTGAAACACTGTTTAAGGACAGAGCTAAATCTATGTTGTATCATAACAGATCTTTAATGACCGTGTGTTTTGCATGCTATTTTAAATCGCTTAAATATGGTATCAGTAAAAACACATAAAATATTTATTAGCTTCTTTTCCACTAGCTATATTTCACAGCAGTGGTGATTTGCCTGATTAAGAGATTAGTCTCCCAGAAAAACATATTTGAATGAGAAAAACCTCCAAATGCTCAGTGGTACCAAACAGATTATTTTCCATGTAATAGAGGTGGTTCTAATTATTTGCACTGACTTTGATTGCTATGTTGTATATTACTTTTCGGATTGCTGTATTATTGACAAAATGTGCTTCTGTGGTGGCAAAAAGAAAGCTATATTACACAGAGAGGAGCAGAGATATAGACCAAATGGAGAGGTATTATGGGGATTTTAAAGGATCATATGAGTTATATGCTGGTTCCTCAAATGAAAAAGTCTATAGACATGGCGACAGCATATGCACTGAGAATTATAAATCATTTTCCAAAATGCTGTGAAATCTAGAACAAAAATTCAGCCATTTTAGTGCAGAAAACTTGGTATGACTTCATTATTTTTTGTGATCAATAGCTAGATACTTTCTTACATTGCCAGTTGTTTTAATATCCCCAAAGAGAATTGCTGCACTTGGGGGGTTTTTAATGCCACAATATTGTTTACAATGGGTGGTGTGTGTCACAGATAGCCCAGGGAAGCCTGAAAAGTTCTGTGTGGCCTGCAGAGCTTTCAGGTCTCTGGACCAAAACTAGCACGTTGGTATCCATGCAAAAAGGCTTTACCAAGGGCGTGTGGCATCACATTAGTAACTGTAATTTATATTTGTGTCTCAGTTGCCCTAAGAAAACATCTGGTAGAATTTGTTTAAACTTTCATCATTTATTTCCTAGGGATAATATATGGAAAGAAAACAGATCTTTCTCCTTTCATGACTTTGGAATTAGATTTTTAACTTAATCCTGGGAAACATTCTCTCCTTATCTTAGATCTTCTGCATGGTGGGAACTTCTGAAGAAAAAATCTTTCTTTTCTTACAACATCCCTTCAGTCTGAGCTCCAGCAATATCCAAACAATTATCTTCTGATTTATAGAATAGCATGGTGTAGAATGTCCTGTGAGGGCAGAATTAATATGAAGCAAGTTAACATTAAATCAGTATTTTACAGACTGTGTGTGTGGTTAAGTGGTAGAAGCAGCATGCAAAGTGTTTAAGGTATCAACTCTTTCCCTGCACCAAAACTGAACAGCTGTGTCAGCACGGCCCTATGCCTACACTAATTACAAACAGGAATATGCTTTCAGATCTGTTGTAGGATGATAATACAGTTAAAAGCTTGGGAAATGTGACATTAATAACACCAGGTTGTACAGTGCTGCCTAATGAAAAATTCTTGCTGAATCTATCAGTTGCACTGCAGTACAACCTCTGTAGAGAAGTGGAAACCTTCAGGTGTTGTAAGAAATGTAGTTAACTGCCTAATTTTATTATCTAGTGTTGAGAAGTAGACTGTTACTACACTACAATGTGCAAACCTGCTGAAAATCCTTGTATCCAGTCTCTCCAAGATATTAGGTCTATATGATTGTGGTGGTTTAAAACCCACAAAGCTGCAAAATCAAACCCACTCAAGCTGCTCCCTTTCCAACACCCCCTTCAGATAATGGAGGAAACACTAGGCGAGATTAGAAGTTGGAATAATGATTTCCTGAAAATAGCAATAATCACACTGAAATTAATAACAAGGAGTGTACAACAGACAAATTTTTCTACCTGCAAACAAAGTATTCACTACTCATGGTCCCCCCAGGCAGCACTTGATGTGGTTGCCAACAAAGACATAAACTGGCGACAGGAGAACTTCCACAGCTTAGCTTTTTCCCACCCCTCCCAGCATGGAAAGAAAAAACAGTGGAAAGCAGGGACAAAAACGTGGAAGCTAATTCATCCCAGCTAAGAGCTGCACTGCCAAAATGCTGACTGTCGTGGTCCCAGTGCCAGGGCTCTCTCTTGGGGGCCGTGGTGGCAGCAGTGGCACAGTGGGGCTCTCTCTTGGTGCTGAGTGGCAGCACGGCCCTGACTCCTATTCCCACACACCCTCTGGCATGAGCCAGGCAGACAAGATGGCAAGCTTCATTTCCAGCTGTGGCTTCTTCGTGCCGACACCATGTCCCCCACCATGGTGGGCGTGGTATCAAATAGACACCGCTCCACTCCGTTTTTCTGTAACCATGACGATGACTTACTCTAGAAGCAGAAAAGCTTTACAGAATAGAGCTGTGGGAAAATGCATTGCTCTGGCAGTAGGCCCAATGTGTCCCAAAATCATCCAGCCGACTGTCCAGCTTTGTGCCGAATGAGGGGTTGGGGGTACATTTGTGTCTCTCGCTGACTCATTAAAGCATTTTTATTATCTGTCCTTCCTTTGTCCTTGACTTTTTTTTTTTATTCTGAATGTTGTGTACTGTGTCTGATGGGTGAAGGTGTTAATTTTTACTTTGATCAGTATTCTATATCAAATAGTGTTTACCATAAAATATACCGAGACTTAATGTCTAATTAGCTGAAGTTTAATCTCAGAAGCTTGATGAGGAAGAGACCATGTTTTTCTAGTGTTGCCTGTGTAGTTCTGTGTTTAAAAATGCATCTTTCTTTCACTGCCCTTTCAGATTTTCTTTCTTTTATTTTCTCTTAAAGCAAGGCCAATAATTATTTAAAGGGCTTTAAAAACAACAGAAAATATATGGTTATTTGTTACTTGCTGTGATCGTGTTTTTGCTTTCTATGGTTATGACATGGCAAGATTAATACAAGTGTAAGTCAATGTATACACTAAGTCAATTTTCTATGCATAAAAGGAATCTAAATTAAAATGGCAGCTTGTAAACTCAATACAGCATATGACAAGTTGAGAAATGGTAAATAAAGCCTAGTAAAAAAATGCAATTAATTTCAAGTCTGCAAATTTGTTCAAGTAGTTGTTCTGGCAAACAAAGTTAGCGTCTAATCCTCAGAAAATAAGATATTAATCAGAAAATTACCCAGATAAATATAACTTATCCTTGATCAGTTTGGAGGAAAAACAAATGTGTACTGTTACTCTAAGAAAACTGATTTATGTATTTGAATTTGCAATTTCTTTTTGGAGTGTTTCAGATTAAAAATAATCAAGCTTTTCTTAATTGATTTAGGATGAATACCTAAAAATGCTAGCTAATCCTCCATTCCTTGAAATTAATTCTTAAATTAGAAGAGTAATTCTAGACCTTCCTGTCCATTGAGGCAGGAGCAATGAGCACTTAAGATCAAACCCCTTTTCTTTATACAGTAAATGCCTATATATGTGGTCTGCAGCCACTTAGATTTATTTTCTTTCTTTGATCTTCAGCTGTTTCAGTTTACTCGATAGAGCACAAACACACCGTAAGTACAGAATGTGAAGCATCTCCCTCATTTATTACTATAGCTAACCTTGCAATTGCTTTTCCTTTTGGGAATTCTTCTTCAAAGCGTTGTAAATATTTATTCAAAATGTGATCTTGTGTGTCACGTATTTCTTTGGACACGTAACCGTAAGAAATGATGTTATGTTATTCTTTTCAATAAGAACTGATTTAACTTGAAAATTACCTTACAAGAGGGAGAGGAGAAGACCCTGTATCTTTTAGAAATATGTGAGTTGTTGTTGAAATATCAGTGTGGTGAAAATCTATTTGTGTATTTTTTAGAAAATTAATATAGCAAGTGTATATCAATATTTTTTGAGCAGTAGCTCCTGAAAAATTCTGTTTTCAAGTTCTGCAATCTATAAATATTTTATCCATTTAAATACAATATGATGATTCATTCTAATATAAAGCTAGGTGAAAGATGGAAATTGGTTGCAGATGTTAAGCCATGTACTATTACTGCTGGTAATTGGTAGAAGAAATGCTTCCCTTTAATGTTTTAAATATTATATAGCAGCTTCTGACTTGAGGAACTCCAAGGTATTAGGGTATCAGGCAAATATTAGATATTAAGTGTAGACATAAATTATATTTAGTGGGGTTTTTTGTAGTTTAAAAATTATGGGGTTTGTATATGTCACTCAGATTGAGTTTTCTAAAAGCTCCATTTCAGTTTAAACTACCCTGAGTAGCAAAGTTTATGGAGGATGAGAAGAAATATGAACAGGAAAGGCTGAAAAATTCTGCATTACTGAAAAAGCAAACAAAACTCTCACCAAAATCGACATGCAAACATACACCCACAACCTCAATATAAAATATTTATAAAGTGGTGCATTTAGGAAAGCAATATTATGTATATGATGCTTAAAATAAAAATATATAGGCTCTGAGTTATATATTTTGAATTTCAACCTTGTTTTCAAATATAAAATTGCAAGAGGCACTATGACAAATTTAGATTAATGATTGGAAGATTATTTGACTGAGGTTTGAGGATAAATGCATCATTCAATGTATTACAGTAATTCCCAGTTTCATCATGTGAAGATGCTCTATGACAATGGGCTTTGGGTTTTATTCATCTTCTATGTGTTTCTCCTTTCCTGTTTCTGACAAGTGTTAATAAAAGGTAGCCCCTGAGAGATTATAACTTGATGTACAATTGTTAAGGAACAATCCCTCTTGTACATTATATGTTCTAACACAATAACTAGTGCTCCCCTTCAATTCACTGTTAGGTATTTTGGTATGTATGCTGTCATTCAGCGAAATAAGTATTTATTTTTTATGATGCTCTTTAGAATTACCAAGTGCTCAAGCATCTCAATAGCTTATGAAAAGGTTCTGGTTTATTCTCAGTCTTAACCCTAATTCAAATAGTTATCATACATTTTTCATCGGCACTTATCTTTTTTACTGTAATTTTCAACTTCGGAGTTAGTGTTTGCTGCTCAAGACTCCTGCATCGCGCTGTGTTCAGAAGCCAAGTGATTCCAATGAGATGCCGTTTCATAAATAAAGAGTTGCCATGCTAGAAGTAATACCAGCCAGTTTCATATGCTTGTCTTCTAAATTAAACTCTTTAAACATTTGCCAGGGAAAAAGAAAAAAAATCTAAATATTCCCCCACGGTTGAACAACAGAAAAACATATAGCATGTAGAAATTGCAGGCATAAATTTCTGACATTGGCTTACTCGGTTGCTATTTTCATGTGTGTCAGCAGGTGGCGATGAAAGGCAGCTGTAGGAGCTGGGAGAAAGTCACACGAAGTGAAATGAAAAAATAATGCTTGGAAAGAATCTGTTTTGCTTTCTGTGCTGTATCAGGCTTTGTTCTTTGGAGAATCTTTAGGTTAGGTTACAAAATTATTGTTTTATTTAATAAAATAGTTTTACTACTATTTTGTTAGCAAATTTTTTTGTCTTTTGCAGCCCACAACTAACACATTTTTGTAAAATACAAATTGTCATCACAGCTCCCCTGGTTTTGTGACAAATATGACAATAAACAATATGCACACAACCTGGGTGAAAGATGAGAGTGGTATATGTATGTGTGAACAGAATAGTTAAAGTAACTGGCACAGTGAACTCATTCCTGTGATGCTTGCCACAAATCCATTAAGAAATTGTGAAACCACCAACAGAATTCCTTCCCCAACTAAGGAAGGATTTACACAGTAAAAATCACAGAGTAGTGGTGCCATCTAGGGATTAACTTTCTTAGTGCTCTGTCACTATTCTTCCTCTGGGTGTGGGCATGTACTAGTTTGAAAACAAGCCAGTGGGAGATCGCAAGTCAGAATTATAATTTAATAGGAAAATTAAAATTATTGCAATAGTAGAAGAACACTGTCAGGATGCAACCTGACACCCTGTTAGTCAGGGTGATGGTAGCAGTCCAGATGGAGTGGTCCTGTCGAATTGATGATCCTGTAGAAGAGTCTGGTCTTCACCTGAAGGTCCAGTGGTAGCTCTTGTCCTCTGGGAATCCAGTAGGTAAGGGCTGTTTGTGCTGTTCCAAACTCCAGATTATATCCAGGTGGGAATTCTTGGCTCCTCGCCCTGGGTGGAGCATCTCACAATGAGATAATGTAATTCTATGAGTCATGCAGTGAGGCTAGATGGCCCATTAACAGAAGATATCTCCCAAAGGATGATATCACGGATGTGTTATTGAAGAGAGAAAGAACTTTGCCTCACCTGGTTTTAACAGATGGTGATAGAATACATACTTTTGGTTACATCTTACATTGTAACCTTAGGGCAGCATATAAAAAACAAGCAATGCCTTTAAAGTCGTTTTGCCAGTAAGTAACACTCCTGCCTTATGTGCTGCTTTGGAATGATATATGCTGGAAAGTGTCAGTTCCATTTAAGAAAGGATGAAACACTTAAATTCTTCTAAATCTTGTCTTTATTTTCTCTCTTTTTTTGACCAGAGGAATCTCAAGATATCACTAAGTAGAGGCAGTGGAGTTTGGGGTGCTGTTGGCATGACAGCATGTGCTGTTGGTACAATACTTAATTGTACAGTTGACTAATATTTTCCTTTCAAATATACTTTATTACTGCTGTTCCATTGTAAACCTTGAGAAGAAACTCCCAGCTGTGGTCCAAACTCAAGCTCCAAACTCTGGGAACTAAAAAATTTTTGTGAGGTTAATGGAAATTATTCAAATAAGAGATAAATAGGTAAAGTCCTTCTTTTTGCCACTCTACATTTTTTAAGGTCAGTGGTATTACATGGGAGTATTCTGTCCAGTGCCAAGAGTGTGGTCTTGGGAAGTGTGAATACGAGATGAGAATTCAGTGGTATCTAAGGTTTAATGGCAGGAATTTGAATGTATATATCATTAGGGTTTGTTTGATTGTTTGTTTTTTTATAAAATGATAAATGAAGCTATGAGATTTATTGTCCTTGGTAATATAAAACAGATAATTTATGATTGCCATAAATTAATATGACAATAATAATATTTAATAAGAAAAGTAATTTTCTTTCTTTAAAATGAAATTCATTATATTTTGCTACAGTTGTTTATGTGTTTTATTTGCTTGAAGTGTGCTGCTTACAAATGAGCAGATGTTTTTGTGGAGACTGTGGCTTGCTCACTAATCAGTTCAAGCCTGATAGTGCATGTGGTTGCCTACTTTTATCTCCTGTTTTTAAATGGTGGAAGTCTCAAAGGATAGAAGACAACAGGTGGGCTTTACTAGAATTAAAAGGTGATTTTTGTGTTCTGTAATTTGAATAGGTCTGCATTGGCCAGGCAAATAGTTCTAGGTACTTCACTTTTTCATCAGTTTTAGCCTCACTCACACTGTTTCAGATACTCATTCTTGGAGTATGTCAGCCAACAGACATCAAATTGCCAACACTTTCCAGAAGGAAAGGAGTTCTCCAAAAAAGGAGGACAAGAGTTTGTACAATCTGATGAAGGAACCATTCTTACGTGCAGTTCATTTTCTCTCAGTGAAGAGAGTTAAGTGTTCTCCTTCCCTGGGATGAAACATAATTTTAAATTAATAATTTTTATTAATAATTAAATTTTCCCCCCTCATTTAATTTTTTCTGATATAGATTTCCTGTGGAGTTTTTCCAGACTTTCATCAAAAGTCAGCAGCTGACCAAAATGCTGTTGGATACCTATAGATGGTCACCGCCTGACACTCCATGTCACTTGTTTTGCTAAGAAATCCTCTGTGTTATTTGTGAATACATGCATGTTGTAAGCTATTGGAGATACAAATAATACAGAAATAATGTTTTTGTCGGAATATTTTTTAGTTTTGTTTTCCTGGACGGTTGAGTGTGCTGTGGACAATCTGAGATAAATGTCTGTAGTGGATTTGATTCACATCCACTGCTTACTTATTTTCCTTCTGTGAGATAAGGATTAGGAGAAAGCACAACAGGCTTCAAACTTTAAAGAATCTAAAAAAACCTTTATTAACAGAACTTAAAGAAAAAAGTAAGAGTCAGAATAAACCTTCAGAACACTTCTCCTTCCCCCACCTCTCCTTTCTTCTCCCCCTGTTGACGTAAAGAGACAAAACGTNACTCTTACCTAGGCCTTGCAGCTGGAATTTGTGTCTCACTTAGGTCACGTGATCTCTCCTGGGCGGTGGCTGGATAAATTTTGGCTGCGGGGTCCCAGACTCAGTTGTGGGGGGAGTTTTGGCCGCGCAGCTGCTCGCGGCTCCGGGATGGCTTTCTCCTGGCAGGCCCGGCCCTGCGCCACCACACCAGGAGTCAACCTGGCCGGACCATGACAGAGCAGGGCCTTGGCCCAGCCCAGCCGGGCTGTGCCGGCCCCCCAGTTACCTGTCCAAAAGCCGGAAACAAGAGAGCTTTCCCGGGGTTTGTTCATACTTAAATGTGGTTCACAGAGGCGTGTCAAGCTTCTTAAGTGGCTTAACAGAGTTGTCAATATTCAAATTAGACAGCTGATTGGTTTTATCGGATCTGGAGGAAGTTAGAGCAGGCTCTTGATAAAAATCACTTCCGTGGCTGGTGGATTTCTCTTTAACTAAAAAACAAACTATGTCAAACCATGACAATGTCTATGTAGAATCAAAACATTTTTTTAAGAGATGTGAGGATAAGGGAGTTATTAAGTAAAGATGAAGAAGTATTAGATATCAATAATTAAAATAAAATAATACAGACTTTAAAAAAGCTTGCTAATTTATAGTTCTTCAGAACAAAATAATGTTTTATGCAAGCCTTTTTTAAACTCAGGGATTCATTCTAGTAAATACTTGAAGAACTGTGTATCAGCTCTCAACTATTATATCAATTACTGTGTCATATTTTGAAGGGAATTAAATATACCAATTCTTATACTTTATCACATATCTTATACTTTAAAGAATTGTTAAAAACCCAGCTGCACATCAACCACACTTCTCATGAAACACGTGTTATCTACTTTAGCACTCTTGACCTTATCATATGGTAATTTTCTAGCTTTTAAGAAGTAATTTTTGAGATTTTCAGAGGTACTCCCAGTTTCTTCTTAAGGTGCTTTTGCTGTCTTAAGTAGTCTTTAAATGATTTACTTCTAGTACTTTCCCTTTATATTTTATATGTTGATTGCTTGCTGAACTCTTGCCTTGATGTATGAATAGTAAACGAAAATATGAAAAGCTTTAAACTCAATTTGAATAAGCTTCTAAAGTCAGACTATTTCATCTGGTAAATACAAGTTTTCTTATCTTTACTGCTGCATAAATTAAAGAGAAGAGTTAATGAAATTAAAAATAACTCAAATACTTCACTACTTAATATATATTGAGAAGGCTTTGGATTACCAATGATTTCATTGAAAATTATTCTTCAATTTACTTGGATATATGAACTTTTTCCTAGAAAGACAGAAAATGTGTACTTCTTTTTCATTCTCTACCAACCTTATCAGCTTTGTGCTTAATAGTTTTTAAAGTTTTGAAAAAATTTGAAGGAGGCATCTCAACCTTTAAAAAACCAGAACATAAGCAATAGCAAAACTTTCACTGAGATGATTCATATCTAGAATTTTAACATATTTTAAAGTTCTTATTACTGTTTTTTTCTAAAATCTTCTTATGGAAGGCTTACAACTTGAACTCTTCCATTGGATAGCAATATTTTCAATAAGCCCAGATATTTGCATGGCAGCATTTTCAGTGAGCCCAGTGAGAACCATATAATCACAAAATTATATCAGTTGAAAGGGACCTATGGTGGTTGTTTCAAAGAAAGTGTTAAAAGCAGGAGGATGGTAGATTTTCTAAAGTGACCTTGCAGCTGGGAATGCTGAGGCCTGGAGAATAACAGTGAAGAAAACCCTATTTATTATGCCTAGTGTTGTTTATCTTTCATGTTTTGAGAATCTCTGTCTAGAGATATCATAGGTGCTTACAGAGACTTGGAGGCACTCTCACAGACATACTTGAGCTCCCTGTCTTGGGAGAGAGATCAAAGCTCAGAGTTCATAAGAAGCACAGGGACTCCCCAGCTTGGTGATAAACCAACCAACCCACATGTGTGTGGGCCCTCGATAAAGGGGTGCAGACAGCACCCCCACCATGTGCTGGGAGGGACTGAGCCTGACAGTGCCTCTGCTCCTGCTTGGGTGTCTCAGCCTGGGTGTTGCTTCGGGATCCTCTGCTTAGTGAGGTAATGAAGTAAATTTACTCTTGGCATTTCAGCAGTGGTTTGTGGTTGTTCTGGCGGCCTGCCTGTGTCAACTCTTGCGAGTGCTGTGTAGCGTAACCTCATACTCATAGCAGAGCCAGTTGGGTCGAGATGTTCAAGGCTTTGCACAATTGGATTTTTGAATGTCTCCCAGGATGGATACTGCACATTTATGTTTTAGTTCCTGTTCCATTTGTAACTGCCCTCCCTGTGAAAAAACTCTTTCCTTTATTAAGTTAAAATTTCCCATGTTCTAATATGTGTCCATTGCCTCTCACACTTGTGTTATGCACTTCTGAGAGGCGCTTCACTTAATCTTCACTACATAGTTGTAAACATCAACAGGCTTTCCCTTTGGATTTCCTTTCAGTTTGAACAACTTTTGTCTTCTCAGCTTCTTTGCTCTTGACTGTCTTGGTAGGTTTTGGTTGGACTTCGTCCATTATGTCTGCCTTGCACTGGAGAGTCCAAAACTTGTCATAGTACATGCTTAATAATAAGCCTTAAGAGAGTGAGTTTATT